>JAQGCP010000577.1:0-15940 GCA_034699885.1 Acrobeloides thornei | reverse complement strand
CTCGAAAACTACAACGATTCAGAGCATGCCATAAAAACAAAAAATGCTCCATTTTTCATGAACTTTCCGAATATCAAAAAAATTTCGTATTTTTTGAATTTTCTTTTCGCTTCAATACATTTCCCCTGATTCAAGCGCACAAGGTTTTAGAATATAGCCTGTAAAAGGATTTCATTAAGCTAATTACGAACTCATTTATTCTATTGAACTTTAGATTTTAAACAAGCACATGATTGTGCCACGTGAATTGGAGCATGAAAAGGTATGCTGCCCAAAATATCATCATGAAATTTTATGAGTAACACAAATTAGACAAAATGGTAATAAATTAGTTAAGCATCTATGTTCTCATAAAAAACCTTACTAATAATTAAGGAGTAATTGAAGAAATTTTGGTGCCAAGTGGCGAAGAATTATTAATCTCTATACGATAAAAAAAAAGATAAATGTGACATTAAAAAGAAAATGTTAAGGAAAAAGTGCACAAATGGATGCAGCGTTGAATCATCATCTCATTTCCATTACGTCTTCGTCTTTACATTAGTTCTTCGCATGCGGCAAGCGAGAACGATTCTTCCCGAGAGCGAAAAAGGCAAATCTAGACGGACGCAAAGAACGAACGGACCCCAAGATGGCGAAAAGTATATATCACCATGCTTTTCTTCAGCCAGAAAGAAACAAGACTCAAAAAATTGTAACGTCAAAAATTTTTGGCTTGTCACATGCACTAGCGACAATTTTTTTTGGCCAAAACTCTTTAAAGAACGTGTGAAATGTGGAGAGAGGAAGAGAAAAAATTGAGCGAAAATGGAAAACCGGATGACACAGCGCATGGCCCGTTTTATGTGCAAATTGTATGTATGTGTGGCAGCCGAGGCGGTGAGTCATCGTTAAAATCGAATCGGCCGATGTGAGAGCCGTCAAAAACATGCACCATGCGCCAGCAAAGGGGGGAGGACTAAAAGCTAGCAACGAGAGAAGAAAATAGCATCTAGCAATAGCAGTATGTTTATAGATTGTTCACAAAAGAGAATAAAGCGTTAACTATGTCGAGAATAATACTAATATCGCGCCGGGAAGACTAAACGAGTTCGCCGAAACTGGGTGACTAGAAAAAAATAGAATAGAGAAGATGTAACAAATTCCGAACGAACAATGGTTTCGTTTTCCAGCAGGAGCGGCGTCATCAACAAATACATTTTTTATTTTCTATGTGAGATGAATGCAAAAATCGGATTGGAAAATGAGGCACGTGATAGTAGAAGAAGAGAAAAAAGGATGATGAGAATAGTTTTACGCATATAACAAAATAAAACCCATAAACTTTTTTTGATCGGCCCACAAAGATGAAAAGTAGGATGAAATCGATAGTTTTTGTTCTAGTAATAAAATTAAAATTCCGAGAATGAATGAATCATAAGAAAAATCAATCGAAGAACAGCCCACAGCTGTCGGAGACGGAAAAAGCCACGACCACGACCGATGACAAAAAAGATTACACACACCTTTCGTTCGATTTGATTTTTGAAACAAAAGTATATGGAAACTTTTTGCCGACGAATGAATTATGATATGGTGTAGAAAGGTTTTTGTCAGAAAATTTTGGTTCGAAAAAAGATAGGCGTGAAATGGATTGGAGATTGAGAAGAAGAAAAAGTTATCGAACGTTTTTGAGATTGTGAATCATGGATGAAAAATTGAAAAAAAAGAAAGAAAAATTTCAAAAATTGAAACCTTGAAGCTACTAAATGTGATTTTTGCGACTTTTCGCTTTAATACACAGGCCTTCCCTGAATCAGGGAAGCGTGTTTTCACTTCGAAAATGTCAAATTTGGACTCCTCGCGTGTTTTTACCCCTAGAGGGGTCATTTCCAGAAAAAAAATTTTGAAAATTTTTTCAATTTTTCATTTTTTCGATTTTTTCATTTTTTTCCCCTATACTCGAAACTTTTGCCGTACTTCCCATTGAATCAGGGGAAATGTGTATTGAAACGAAAAGCCAGACATCATAAAATTCAAAAAATACGAAACTTTTCGCGGCTGATTTTGTGTAGCCAGGGAGTTGTTGGCCACGATGTCAGCATTAGACTTCAAATCAGACTTAGAACCAGTCCTCTCGGAAAAAAGTTACCCATTTTTTCGGAAAGTTCATGAAAAATGGAGCATTTTTTGTTTTTACAGTAAATTCTGAATCGTTGTAGTTTTCGAGAAAATTGCATTCGAAATTGCTCATGCATTTCGTTGTAATACACAAACTTTTTTGAATTTTTTTGCGAAAAAATCGATTTTTGCATCGATTTTTTAAATTTTCATCAATGAACATTTTAGCAATTTTTCATAACTCGCCAAGACGAACAAAATGACACAAAAATTATCCAATTCGAAAATTGTTTTGGGTTATCGAAACGAAAACCCTGATTCATGGTTTTCGTTTCAATAACCCAAAACATTGTCCAAATTGGATAATTTTGGTGTCATTTTATTCGTCTCATTGAGCTGAGAAAAATGCTATATTTACTTTTTCCTAAATGCTTAAAAAATTCAAAATATTTTCTTGTCAATAAACAAACTTTGATTGAATCAGGAATTTGAAAGAAATCTTTTCGTTGTAATACACAGAAGAATCTTTACACGCAATTTTCTCAAAAACTATAACGATTCAGAACATGCCGTAAAAACAAAAACTGCTCCATTTTCATAAACTTTCTGAACATAACACAACTTTTTTCTGGTCTTTTTTCTCCACATCTGTATAAAAAACAAAAACCTACGTCCAGTAATAAACCCATTAAACGATGGCCTAGCCCTACAAAAATCCTGCGGTCGAGTCGGATTCGCAACAGCAACACTATCCAACATTTTCATCATCAAAAAATAACAATAAAATTTAGTTAAAGTTGCCAAATAAACACGTCAAAATATGAGGAGAAATTCATGGAATGATGAGAAACGGGAATCGATGCGCGTGAATGAGCCTTGCGTGTTAAAGACTCGGGCACAAATATGGAAGATGCCGGTTGTTGGAGAAATAATGGCACACAAACACACTTACACACACGCTTGGCTATAAGCGAAATATCAAGATGACTATGAAAGGGAGATTGGCCACGGCGGACTCAGCACTCCTCGACGGCACTTCTTCGTTTGGAGGTTGGATGAATATTGAATGTTGCGTCGGCTCGATTCATCATAGCAGTGGGAACATGAATATGTGAGATGGGGGACTTCTGAAGACAAGTGGCTGGAGCCTGGGCCAGCCGTATGAAAGCGTTATCGCCCAGCGTAAGTGTGCTCGTTTCCTTTTTGAGTCAGCTGCTGGCCAGAAGATTCTTATGATTCGTCACTCACAGGTTGACGAAGACCGACAGAAATGTGTGTGTATTGACACGAAAGCCCTGAATCGGACTAGCTCACACACCGAGACTTGAGACAGTTAGAGAGTGTCCAAATAGAGGCTAGGCTTGGCTTCTTGGCATGAATCATGCTTTTTGCTTTTTTGCATTCTTGAAATGCCTCAGGCGAATCGAGTCGAATTGAATTTCCAGCTATACAAATAAACCATTGAGTCCAGTCAGGCGTTTATAGCGGGGAAAAAACGTGCGACCGATCAAAACACCAAGCGATAAAGCTAGCCAGAGGAGACACAACTTTCTACTACAAACTCAAATGAATCACACTTCTGAACTTCTGAAACAAAATGAGAAATTAATCTGAACAACGAATTGCATTAATGAGCAGCCGATCTTGCACTTTAAAACAAATTCAGGGGTTTCGTGTCAATACAAATTCAGGATTTTCGTGTCAATACTCGCGCAAGTTTGAAATTTAAATAGAAAAAGAGTAAAAAAGACGCAAGTATCCTTATAAGCGATCAGTCGACCTTTCACTTTATAATGCTAAAACAAATTCAGGGTTTTCGTGTCAATACTCGCACAAGTTTGAAATTTAAATAAAAAAGAGTAAACAAGAACACGAACATTCTTAGAAGAAATGCGGCGAGTCCAATCAAAAAGCGCACAAAATCGTTGTTTGTATGTTGCTTACTCATTTCCAATTTTCATAATAACAAGACGATAAGGACACACAAACTGTCATACGCACAAAAAATAAAGCTCAATTATGAATCAGTGACGAGAGAGGCCAGTAATCCACTATTCAACAATCAAAGTGATGTCATTTATAGTCCAAGTGAGTGCTGAAATCTACCCTGGTGATCGAACATATGTTGGGTCGAATTTGTGACCAGTTTACACTTCTGTTAGTTTGTGTCTTTTGTTTTTCACAAAAAACTCTACGTAACAATTGTGTATTACGGAAAATTCACGAAAAATGGAGCATTTTTTGTTTTTACGGCATGTTCTGAATCGTTGTAGTTTTTGAGAAAATTGAGTTTGAAATTGCTCATGGATTTCGTTGTAATACACAAACTTTTTTGAATTTTTAATCGATTTTTTAAATTTTCATAACATGAATATTATAGCATTTTTCTCAGCTCAATGAGACGAACAAAATGACACCAAAATTATCCAATTTGGAAATTGTTTTGAGTCATTGAAACGAAAACATGAATCAGGGTTTTCGTTTCAATAACCCAAAACAATTTTCAAATTGCATAATTTTGGTGTTCTTTTGCTCGTCTCATTGAGCTGAGAAAAATGCTATAATGCTCATGTTATGAAAATTTTAAAAATCGATTTTTCCGCGTAAAAAAGTCAAAAAAGCTTGTGTACTACAACGAAATGCAGAGCAATTTCAAATGCAATTATCTCGAAAACTACAACGATTCATAGCATGTCGTAAAAACAAAAAATGCTCCATTTTTCATGAATTTTCTTTCGAATATCAACAAAAAATGGCAACCCCCACTGGATTGGTCCTTTAAGTATTGCGGATCGATTTTTTTAGGGATTTGAAGCGTGCCATTTCACCATCGAGAAAATATTCCGACCCAAATTTCGAGTTGAAAACAATTAAAAAGGCAATAAATATTCAACGACGACAATCAGATGATCACTCGAAACGAATGAGAAGAGTTCAATCATCGACCGAGACTGGCACCACAGGCACACGAACGTCGTCCGGTTTTCTCAGCCGCGAATCTCTAGAAGCTTGTAGTTCCAAAATTCGAAAGTCATATCCAACCAAGACGAGCAGCACCAACATTTTCCTCAACGAAGTCGGGATTAATAAAGCGAAAAATGAGAACTTATTGGGTGAAGAAACCAACGAAGAGCGGCTGAAGCCGAAACAACAAATTTTTATCGAAGGTTGGCATTGGAAAATCGTGAGTCAAAAATCCGTAAAAAATTTAGATGACCAGCCTTGTTGTTCCAAATCCCTTGTCCAGGAGGATGAAATTGATACCAAAGAAAAGGAAGATGAAGCTATAGAAATGGTATTATTTAAAAGGACCAGTCGATTCGGAAAAAACACTATGAAAAAGTTATATTCGCAAAGTTCATGACAAATGGAGAATTTTTTGTTTTTATGACAACCTCTGAATCGTTGTAGTTTTCGAGAAAATTGTGTTTGAATTTTGAATTTGCACTCATGTTTTCGTTGTAATACACAAACGAAAAACTTCACATGCGATTATCTCGAACCTAATCTACACACTTTTAGGCGTCAACAGAACCAAGTAGCACGAAAAAAGTTGAAATTATCCCCAAATATCCACCCACGGCAGCACTCCACCGGACTATCGACCGACTAGAAAACAAGGACATCACCGAAGCCGAAGCAGACGACCTGAAAGGGCAGATTACGAAATTTTTGGAAGAACTCATCGACAAACATCCCGAGACATTGGACGCTATAGAAAACGTGAGGATGAACCGATTGGGCAAGCCACAAAATTCCAATTCGTTGAATGAAAAAACACACAGGCATCGGCAAAGCGCAGAGTTAGCTTTTTCATTCATCAAGAAAATCATAAACAAAAATTTTCTAGTAACACAATTGTTGACACTGCCCCGAATCCAACATTGGGTGCTTTAAACCTCAAAGAAGGGACGCATGTGGCCTACGACCATAACGATACTAGTCAGGGTGCTGTGCACTCGTTTCAAGACACTCATGGAAACTGGTTCACCTATACTTTTGATGAACAGGGTACAACTAGTTAAAGGATCAGTCCAGTGGGGGAAAAAGTTGCCATTTTTTGTTGGTATTCAAAAGAAAGTTCATGAAAAATGGAGCATTTTTTGTTTTTATGGCATCTTCTGAAGCGTTGTAGTTTTCGAGATAATTGCGTTTGAAATTGCTCATGCATTTCGTTGTAATACACAAACTTTTTTGAATTTTCTTGCGGAAAAATCGATTCGCTTTTCCCACTGAATTGACCCTTTCATTTGAAGAACAAGCATAAAACTTTTTAGGTAATGGAACAGCACACGCGTTGGGCTCAAGCCGTGCCATTTATGAGATGTTCAAACAGAGACTCGAAGAGCCGGGCACTTCTGACAACCTTTCTTCATTGGCCAGTCCCAAGACATCAACCGAGTCCCAACAAAAAGTTCCAAAATCTCGCCGTTCGAATGTTTCTAAGGGTCGTCGAACTCGTCAAATGCTACGTGATGAACTGGATCCCTCGGATGTTTATATTGATGTTACACCACCAACTGTGCAAGAAGATATTATTGAAGAGATTCCCGAAACGACGGAGAAACACGAAAAGTTGAAACAATCACCAGCTGGCATGGAAGTGTCTTCATTCAGGGCACGGAGGACGAGGAGTCAAACTTCATCGCAGAATTCCCGAGCAGCGAGAAGGCGCCGGAATCATTCATCATCGAGTGAAGAAAGTGATTATATTTCACATTTTCCAACGAGTGTGTTCCATCCAACCGCAGCCGCATTGCATAGAGATGTTGGAAGTGCTCAGCATAGTGGTGTACAAACGGATTCCATGTAAGGTTTTTTGTAGTTTGTAGTAGTAGTAGTTTGTAGCAGTAGTTTGTATTTAGCAGTAGTAGTTTGTAGTAGTAGTTTGTAGTAAGTAGTAAATAGTTAGTAGTAGTAGTTAGTAGTTAGCAGTAGTAGTTTGTAGTTAGCAGTAGTAGTAGTTTGTAGTAGTAGTTAGTAGTTAGCAGTAGTAGTTTGTAATAAGTAGTTAGTAGTAGTTTGTAGTTAGCAGTAGTAGTTAGTAGTAGTAGTTTGTAGTTAGTAGTTAGCAGTAGTAGTTTGTAGTAAGTAGTTAGTAGTAGTAGTTTGTAGTAGTAGTTAGTAGTTAGCAGTAGTAGTTTGTAGTAGTAACTTTTATAGTTTAATACTTTGCCTTTTTAGCGTGAATCGCCAATTCATTTCATTTGTAAACATGGCTTCACGGTTTTATGCACCTTCAACCACTACCGGAAGCACCATTGCGAACATTGGCACGGTTGGAATCGGTAGTTCTATTGGACGAACTCGAATGGCCCTCGAGGGATTCGCTGATGAAAGACGGCGCCGAGTCTTAACCGTTGGAGAATCTCCATCAGACAGACGGGAATATGTCCGCTTGCACATGGACTCAGACCTATTAGGTCTCGATGGGCATGGAACCGCTTTACAAACTCCATCATGTAATTTTAAAAAAAATTTTGAGGCTTAGGCCTAGGTTTAGGCCTAGGCTTAGGCTTAGGCTTAGGCTTAGGCTTAAGCTTAGGCTTAAGCCTAAGCTTCTCCCCAGGGGAAAAAACTCCAAAATTTTCCCATTCAACGCTTTTTGTTCTAGTGTCCTCGATCAACACAATGCGAATTTTGAACGACCTACCACCGATCAGCCACTCACACAACTATGGGGCGAGTAACAGACAGAGTCGAGCCAAGGCTAACTATTACTATCGACTGAAATGGTTTCCAAAACCATTGTCTTTTGGTGAAGGGCTCAAAGTCAAGGTGTTGTTTTCTTATGAAACACTCTCATTTTTTTCTGGATTTTCAGCTTGACCGACTTTCTGTAGCGGCGTTGTTCGACCGAAACAAGTCTGTGTTTTCTGCATTTTTCGACATCTTTTTGGCGGCTATGGTGACTTGTCTAGCCACCCTGATCATCTTTCGGGGTATCTATGCCGATTTTTCTCTACTTATGCTGGCTTTTGTTATTGCTGGATCTCAGGTAGTAAAAAAATTAATAAAAAAACAAAAAATTATATTGGGTTTATCACTAATTTCCTCGAAAATTCGAATTTGTTCATTTCGCTTCAATAACCCACACCTTCCCTGAATCAGGGTAGCTTTTTCATTGTGCGTTACGCGGAATCTTTGCGAAATTGACTCCCCGATAGTTTTCTAGGTCAGGAATCGATTGCGCGTATTCCCGAACCATGAAAATGCTACCCTGATTCAGGGAAGGGGGTAGGTTATTGAAGCGAAAATGAAAAAATTCGGATTTTCGCCGGAAAACAATAATTTTTTAGTTCTCGTTGCTAAAAAGCGTACAACCAGATGCGGCTTCCCCGGTTCATGGCTATAATTGGCTGGTGGCGTACAGCCGACCAATCTACTTTTGCATCTGTGCTTCCATCTTGTTATTCTTGGATCACTGGTCGGAAAATTTGGCGAAAGAAAATCCCTGGCCTGAGACGATCTGGAGTCTCAACCCGTACAAACTCAACATGCTGAACGTAGCTGGGATTGTTATCGCGTTACGTGATCTCACTTCTTTATTAATATTGGTTCTGCCAATAGCCTTCACAATTGGCCTATTACCACAGGTTTGTTTCGCAAAATCGAAGTGGGGTTACAACCATTTCTAGGTCACTACATTGGCTATGCATATAATCGAACAATTGGACATGCATTTATTTGGCAGTACAGCAGCCTTTTCTCTGATTTCAGCACTTTTATCCATGCTCCGAAGCTTGGTGTCTGTTGGGATCTTGTCGACATTTGCACATTTTGCTTATTATGTTAGCCCAAAATCGAGGCAGCACGTTGCATTTTCCGCATATGTTGCTATAACAATTTCAATAGCATTTTGCATGTCACGGTAAGTGTTATAGACAAAATAAACACGGCTGGAGACAAACTTTCTGGGGAAAACTCAAATGGAAATTTGTTTGAACGAGTTTGAGTATCGAAACGAAAACCTGAATTTGAATTCTTTAAGGAATTTTTGAAAAATTCATTGAAAAGAGCACGCGCTCTCTTTCATGCGTGGCGGGGGAATTTGTCAAAAATCCCTTAAAGAATTCAAATTCAGGGTTTCGTTTCGATACTCAGACTCGTTCAAAAAAAACATTTTAGATGGTCGAGCAACCCAAGCTTTTTATGGACAATCTTGCGAGAATTTTCGCCATGGCGAAAACGCTCGAATGGAACTGGTTGTTCAATTTTCCGTCAAGTTTCCGTCAACAACCCCAGCCCTTCAGACTCCGATAATTCTTTTTCAAAATCTTCGAACAAAAAGTCTCAGCCCTCCAGCGGGATTGAAGCAACATCGAAAAATTTCCCTTCGACTTCTCCAATTCAAGGAGCTAGCATAGATCCACTTCCGGGAAAGCTGAGAAACACCTTAACAATTCGAGTCCACAACGATACCTTCTACTTGGTTGTAAATACGCTGATGATTTTTGCAATTCATTCCACCACCATCTTTTCCTCTCTCCAGCCATATGTTGAGGTTTGTATATTTTTGAATGCACTTTTTTGTGAACTTTCCATTTTTTAGTACACCTTGTTTATTTTATGCATCATGTTCGGGTATATCAATCATTACGTGTATCCACAGTTAAGAACGCATACGCCGTGGAAATTCTTGCAGAGGCCGGTTCTCAAAGTATGTTGTCATAAATTTTTTGGATCGTTAACTCGAAAGAAACACTATGAAAAAGTTATGTATTCGAAAAGTTCATGAAAAATGGAGCATTTTTTGTTTTTACGGTAACTCCTGAATCGTTATCGTTGCTGAGATAATTGTGTTTGAAGTTGGCTATTTTTGAAATCTGTATATTACAACGAAAACATGAATGCAGTAAAAATTCGTCCCTGAACCAATAAAAGTTGTGTGTATTGACGCGAAAATTTTTCTTTTCATCGACTTACGAAAACTGCCAAACAAATTTTAAATTTTTATGTCAATACATAACTTTTATTGATTCAGGAACGAATTTTCACTGCGTTCATGTTTTCGTTGTAATACACAAAATTTCAAAAATTGCCATCTTCAAACACAATTTTCTCCAAAACTACAACGATTCAAAACATGCCGTAAAAACAAAAAATGCTCCATTTTCCATGAACTTTACGAATATATGACTTTTTCATAGTGTTTTTTCCTAGTTTTGCATAGTGTTTTTTCTTTAAACTATCTTTTAGCCTCACGAATTTTACCAATTCGAGACAACTGTTGAAGCGAAGCTCATGGTCTTCGAACGTGTTCATGTCTGGATGACCGTTATCGAAAAAAATATTGTAAAAAATTTTTTTTGAACTGTTCATATTCATACATTATAGCTCTATCCATTGTTAATAGCCAGTTTGATGACCACATTTTCCTGGCATTCATTTTTTAGCGTGATTTTTCTTTCAACATTATGTGCTTTCAGAATTGCCAGAACGGCTTATGCACAGGTTCTATTCTTCCAAAACAATACGTTTTTATATGGACAAATTTTAGCCTCAACTTCTCTACGTCCCACTACTAGGAACATTTGTCTTGTCTACATTTGGTTTGTCCGTACACTCTAGTCAAGCCGAAAAAGATACCTCTAGTCTTCCAGCACTCGCGATCTTGTACTTGCTAACTATGCTTTGGCCAAAAGTGCAAGAATTCGTGCTCAAAATGAACTTTATCCTCTCATACATTGCACCTTGGCAAATTTCTTGGGTATATTTATTTTTGTTTAAACTAAATAAATTTGAGTTTAGGGTTCGGCCTTTCATGCATTTGCACAACCATTTAGTGTTCCACATACTGGCCTAATTTTTACACAGGCAGCACTCTCCAGCTTATTTTCAGCGCCATTAAATCCGTTTTTAGGTAGGTTGAAATAAAATTGTTTTCTTTTGGCAACTTTTTTCACGTGTATTGGTATTTGAAAAACCATTTTAGGATCATCTTTCTTTTTAATGTCGTATGTGAGACCGGTGAAATTTTGGGAGAAAGACTATAACACGAAACGAGTTGACCATTCAAATTTGCGTCTCATTTCACAATTGGATCGAGGACCAATGTTAGATGACAGCAATTTGAATTCGATCTTTTACGAGCATTTAACAAGATCACTCCAGCAATCGTTGGCCGGAGATTTACTCTTCGGGCGGTGGGCATCGACTATCTTCCCCGGAGATTGCTTTATTCTGGCTAGGTTTGTTTTTTTATCCATCAAAAAATTGTTAGCTTATACTTGAACTGAAAATGTTAGCTTATACTTGAATTTTTAGCTTATATTTGAACTGTCTCGTGCATATTATCGAAGTTGGAAATGGATTTGTAACATTTCAAGTAATAACTACGAGCACGGAGCACCAAAATTCTCTTCTACTGATTTTAGGTACGTGGCCTGGAGTTTCGAGGCACATATTGCCACCAGCGAGAAGTGGAAGCTATTAGTGAAGATTGGACGGATGGCGGTGGGCTGTGTTGTTGCACCATTGGGAGTATCCCCGGCACACTTTCATTCAACAATGCCTGGGCGTTGAGATGGCTAGCTTGGGAAGTCACTGCCGCTAAATACGTCATAGATGGATACTCGATCACTGATAACTCTGCTGTCAACCTTTTACAGGTATACCAAAAATTGGAGCTATTGTGGATCAGGGAGGGGGTCACCCCAGGGCCAAAAATCGAAAAAAAGCTTAGGCTTAAGCTTAAGAAAATTTTTTCGATTTTTGGCCCTGGGGTGACCTCCCCTTGATCCACAATAGCTCCCAAAAACGTGTGTATATTTTGAAAAAATTTTTAGGTCCATGAACTTCGCCGTTTGCTGGTTTCTTTATATGTCAAGTGTATGATCTATTATGCTTTGTCTTCACCCAATTTTTCGAAGTGGATCATGAACGAAACAATCGTGAGACTTAACTGAATAAAAGTTTGAAAATTTTATATTTTTTATAGCTAAAAGCACTTGAGCCAATTCGATCCAACTCTCGGTATGTGGACAATGATCCAAATTTTTGTGCGGCTAATGATGAAGATTTCGATTCTATTTTATTAGTAAGTCAAGAGAAAGTTGTATAAAAATGGGGGTAGCATAGCGAAGTGGTAAAAATTTTTTCATGCAATAGGCCCCTGGTTCTACTACTAATTAGTAGTAGTAGTTTGTAGTAGTAGTAATTAGTAGTACTAACTACTACTACTTACTACAACTTACTACAAACTACTACTAAGCGCAGAAGATTTTCGAGTACAAACTTTTTAGGGGATTTCCCGGCAAAGCTTTATCGAGCAGTACAACGACTGGATTCAATATTGTTTGGAAAAAAGAAAATCATTGAAAAACGCCAATCCATCACCATATGCTGAACTTCTGGAGACAGAAATGGAATACGAGCCTACATTAGTGACCTCTTTTTGCTTTGCGCTTGGAATTCTCGGAAGAAGAGCCTTAAGTGCCGCATCTTATAATAGGCATGCGAATGCGGCGGAATCCTTTCTTTTTGGACTTCACGCTCTATTTAAAGGAGACTTAAGGTGAAAGTTGTTTTTAATAAAAAAGATAAAATTCGAAAATTTAGAGTGACTTCCCAAAATGATGAATGGGTGTGCACCGACCCGGACATTCTCAGCTCGGTGATTGCTCCGGCTGTACGAATGGCGTTGAAACTTCATCAAGATCATTTTGCTGCCGCGGATGATTTCGAAGAGCAGGGTCAACTGTATGAAAGGATCCAACATTATCAGTCAATACTTTTTATTTCACATGAGGTAGGTGGGAAAAATGATCGGTTGAATTTGATTGAAGATGCACATGAGACTGATCAAAAAGTTGATTGCCAAAATTTTTAGCACGATCCCGCATGGAGGCAAGCTATAATTGCCAACACACCATCTCTATTGGCCTTACGACACATGTATGACGATGGGCAGGACGATTATAAAATTATCATGCTAAACAAAATGCATCTCAATATGAGGTAAAAAGGGCTAGTACGATCGGAAAAAAGTTGTCATTTTTGTTGAAATTCGGAAAATTCATGAAAATGGAGCACTTTTTGTTTTTACAGTAAATTCTGAACACAGTTCATGTTTTCGTTGTAATACACAACGAGTTCAAAAATCGCCAACTTCACAAGCAATTATCTCGACGACGGTAGCGATTCCGAATTTACTGCGGAAACAAAAAGTGCTCCATTTTTCATGAACTTTCTGAATTTCAACAAAAACTGGCAACTTTTTTTCGATGGTGTTTAATCTATACCATTTTTTTAAGAGTGATTAAACTCAACCGCGAGTGCGTCCGAGCCTTTTGGTCGGGTCAACAACAGGAATTGATCTTTCTCCGCAATCGAAACCCCGAACGAGGTTCCATTCAGAACGCCAGACAAGTCTTACGGTATTCAATTTTTAAGTAGCACTAGTTTGTAGTTAGTAGTAGTAGCTAGTAGTAGTAGTCTGTATTAGTAGTAGTTATAGTTTGTAGTAGTAGTTAGTATATATATACTAACAACTACTATAAATAAATCTAACTTTCAGAAACATGATCAACAGCTCGGCCGACCAGCCTATCGGCTATCCCATTTACGTCTCGCCACTGACGACTTCATTTGTCGAGACACATTCTCAACTCTCGCAAGTCACCGGCCCTGATATAACCTTTTGCACAATCTGGGATGCGGCTCGTCGGCTTGTGGGTCGTTTACGGCGACATTTCGACACATCCGGGAGCTCCAATCTACCAGCTAATATCGTCAATACGGGTGCTTCTGCCACGGCTCCACACTCGAATCCAATTGGTCCGGCGGTCTCCCAGGCCGGATCGACCCCAGTGCCAAGTCGAAAACGTGTTAGCCAATTCATAGCTGCACGAGCCGGCTCAATTGCTATTGGTACACCAACCAACAATTCTCATAATGAAAGAGCTGATGGTTAGTTAAAAAGTATGAATGAACGTTGAAAAAAAATTTAGATTCAATAAGTCATGTTTCCAAAATCACATCCGCCTCTATTACGGGTGCAATTATTGGAGAAGAACACTCCTGTTCAGCTGTTATAAAAGAGCATAGAAAGAGCGAAAGTCTTACAAAGGTCTCCATAACAAAACAGGATTCTAATCCAAAAGATAAGCCAGCAACGGGTTCGGAAAATCCTTCTCAAGCGAATTCATATGCCGAGATCGTTGACGAGCATCAAGTAAACCATTTATAAATTGTATTTTTCAATTTTTGATTTTTGGCGAATTTTTTGATTTTTGACAAATTTTTCAATTTTTAACACATTTTTCAAATTTTGATGAATTTTTCAATTTTTGGCGAATTTTCAAATTTTGACGAATTTTGAAAACCGTAGGAATATCGAAAATTTTGTCAAAAATCGACTTCTGTAGCCAAATATCAACATTTACAAAATAAGGTTGCATTTTTGAGATGCCAATTTTTTGAAAAAGTCTGTATATTGACACGAAAACATGAGTTATTGCCGAGGCATGAAAATACTTGAATGACTAAATCAACTTTTTTTATAGTGCTTTTTTGTAGGTGCTCCCCAAGCTAAATGAGCCAATGAAAGCGACCGGAGAGTTACTGGTTTTATGGCCCAATGATGAGTGGAGAAGCATGGGCGGGAAACACAATTGGACATTTCCAATCGAACAAGGAATGGTTGGGCAAATTGTTCACGCGTGGAGTCCATTTCATCCGAATAAGCTGTTTCGCTCGTTCGCAGGACACATTTATTTGGTAAGATTTTATAATTTTGATATACAGGATGTGCTTAAAGGATCAGTCCTCTCGGAGAAACTCTATGTAAAATTATATATTCGGAAAATTCATGAAAAATAGAGCATTTTTTGTTTTTACGGCATCTTCTGAATCGTTGTAGTTTTTGAGATAATTGCGTTTGAAATTGTTCATGCTTTTCGTTGTAATGCACAAACTTTTTTGAATTTTTTCGAAAAAATCAATTTTTGCATCGATTTTTTAAATTTTCATCAAATGAACATTGTAGCAGTTTTTATAGCTAAATGAGACGAACAAAATGACACCAAAATTATCCAATGTGAAAATTGTTTTGGGTTATTGAAACGAAAACCCTGATTCATGTTTTCGTTTCAATAACCCAAAGCTAAAAAAATTTTCAAATTGTCAAAACTTCGATTTTTGAGCAAAAATTTAATTTTTCACAAAAATTCAATTTTAGGCATTCATGTTTTCGTCGTAATACACAAATTTGTTTGAATTTTTGGTAAAAAAAATCGATTTTTCTACAAAACATTCAAAAAAGTTTGTGTATTACAACGAAAAGCATGAATAGTTTCAAACGTAATTCTCTCGAAAACTACAACGATTCAGAGCATGTCGTAAAAACAAAAAATGCTCCATTTTTATTTTCCGAATATCAACAAAAATGGCAACTTGTTGGACTGGTCCTTTAAGAGGATTGTACATGGTGATTAAAAAAAGAGAAATTTGCGATTTTTTTCAAAAAATTTCAAGTTTTTTAATTTTCACCAAAATAACCATATAGAGGGTTTTTCTATACGGGGAATCGATTGTGCGCATTTCCGAACCTTGAAAACGCTTTCCTGGCCTCAAATAGCCTATTTTCGCTTCAATACACCTCCTCCCTGAATCAGGGTCAGGGAAGAAAAACCCCTTATAGGATTATTTTGGTGAAAATTGAACAACTTTAAAGAGGGGAGGTAAACTTTGCAGCAGTATCTCCGAAAAAATTTTTTTGGAATTTTTGCAAAAATGGCTTTTCTAGGGGTAATTTTATGCGAAAAATCGATTGCGCGCATTCCCGAAGCTTGAAAATGCTTCTCTGACCCTGATTCAGGGAA
Source organism: Acrobeloides thornei (assembly GCA_034699885.1). NCBI lineage: Eukaryota > Metazoa > Nematoda > Chromadorea > Rhabditida > Cephalobidae > Acrobeloides > Acrobeloides thornei. Next base: position 17 of record JAQGCP010000577.1, on the reverse strand, counting down.
ATAAGAGTGTGCATTGA
>JAQGCP010000576.1:0-15955 GCA_034699885.1 Acrobeloides thornei | reverse complement strand
AAATGCCTCCCAGGCCATGAAATATACGATTTTCGTATTTTTTCAGTTATTTTCGGTAGAAATTCCTACTTGAAAATTGAAGGTTTTTCGATGCGCGCAATCGATTTCTCGCATAAAAATATCCCTATAGGGAACACCCTGTACGATTACGGTTACAACATTTCGACACATCACTACTAAATAAGTTCTAGATTTTAAAACAACTTCTAAATTTTGATGAGCCTTGTTTTTATATAAATTTTTAAATTTTAGAGACAATTATTACCGAAGCGGTGAAGGATTCATTTGTGTATTTTCAATCACGGATGCCGAGTCTTTTGATGCAACCAACGAATTCAGAGAGCAAATCCTCAGGGTGAAGAACTCGGATGCTTCGATACCGATTGTGCTCGTTGGGAATAAGTCTGATTTAAAAGATGATCGCAGTGTCTCTCTTTCACAAGCCCAACAACGTGCTGAGTCGTGGGGAGTGCCTTATGTTGAGACTTCGGCTAAAACTAGGACGAATGTCGATAAAGTAAATTACTACGTTACTTGGATTTTATATGTTTATTTATAGGTTTTCTATGATTTGATGCGCGACATCAAGCGAAGAAAAGGCGGAAACTTAAACGGAGGAAATGCCACGAATTCCGGAAGCGCCGATCAAAAACACCGGCAGGCACGAAGATCATGGAAGAACAAATGTGAACTTATCTAAAGTTACATATAATTACATATAAAAAGGGATACTAAGGTTTATAACTATGCTTTCATGAAAATTATTGCAAATAAGTATTCAAGTTGTTTTGCCCATTTCTCTATTAATGTTTGATGGATTTCTTGTCTCCTCCGTTTTCGGGTATTTTTAGAGGTGGCTATCTGCCTCAAGCTTCATTGTTACACATAGAGATCGAAAATCTTGATCAGTTTTGATCATAAAATCGATCAAAACTGCATGTTTTTACTCGGTGATTAAAATTTCCGATCTCTAATTACACAATTGCCTGAATAAAATTGATACACAAAAACTGGTGCCTATCATATAGTTAAATATCACTAGCAGCTTATAATTCTATAGAACGTTACTCGTAATGTTTAACAAAATACGATTGCTCGTAATCACCAGTTTTTGAGTGTAGATCGGTGTTTTTAACAAAAAATGTTCTAAACATGAATTTTGGTTTCATCCGAAATTCGAATACCGAACTAATAAAAATTCAAATACTACAGGGTATTTCCAAAAAAATTTCGCCAAAAAATGACCAGATGGCAGTTTTTTAGAACACCCTATACTGTTCAGATGGTATATTACCTCTTTTTTGTTTAATGGAAAGAAGTAAATATTCTTTAAATGCAAACTTTGTTTAAATCGTATTATTCCTTTTTAAAATTTGCTTTATTTTATTGATCCAAATAAATATAATCAGCTTATGTTAAAGTCACAATTTACAGATCATTGGAATCGCAAGATAAAACTGTCAAAAAAGAAAAGAGTATCACAATCAAAATAACACATTTAAGCAATTAGGCAGGCACTTCTTTACTTTTCGAAAGTATATTATAAATTTAGAAATATTCAGGACCGGAAAAGAGAGCTTTTTTTAAATCGCTAAAGATTTGAACTCCGTGGTCGATGATCACTCCCCGTTAGAAAATCATGAGATCTACCAGGCTGTAGGATGTTTCGACAGAAATGACTGTGAAAAGTTAATTTCGACACGGAAATTTCTACAATTTACTTTAGAAAATGATTTCGACAAGTGGAGATGTACCTTCGACACTTTTCGAAATGTTCGTTTCGAAAATAACTTTTTGAAATCTTGTGTTGAAACATTCTACAGCCATCTAACAATTTGCTATGATAGCAAGAACATCAAAATGTTACAAATTTGTTCGCGCTCCAATTTAAAAAATTTCATCAATGCTTCTTCAGTAGTTTTCGCATTTCCTCCTTCCGCCACGAACGTGTAAAGAAGTGCCGAATAGTCTATATATAATTAAGAGATCATACAAGTGAAGTAGCCAGCCTCCAAGAAGGAAAGGGAACAGCAGGGGTGTCATTTTTAAGAATTTTACTTAAATTTGAACTCTAAAACTTAGATTCTGAAAATTTTTAAGCAATAATTTTATTTATTTTCAGCAATAAAACGTGTTTTATTGCTGAGAAAAAATTTCGCGCCTGTCAGCGACAAAATAACATTTGTCATCTAAAATAACTATTTTTCATCAAGTTTGCCTAAAATTTGCAATTTTTAATCAAAAATGTCCAAATTTTCAACAAAAATCGAATTTTTCTGATCATTCTCAGCTTAAAAACAAATATTTTCAAAAAATTTTCGTCTGCGGTGCTGGTTTTTTGCTCTCTAATGAAGATTTCAAACAAAAATTTTGGTCTGGCGACCAAAAAAAGGTCGGCAAAAATTTCGGATAGGCCCTCCTCCCATAAAAAATTTTTGGCTGAAAATTTTGGGCAAAAAAATAGGGAGACTATTAGGAAATTTTTTTAATTTTTCGAGGAATGGGGGGAACCACCCTGGGTTACCCTAGCTACGCCACTGGAATATTGAGTTCACGAATATTCTGGAATCGAGAGTTAAATTTTTAAGATTAAAAACAACAGATAAAAATGAATATGAGTAAAATCACTAGAATTAATTCTCGTTTTGTTTTCGAATATTGCCGAGACGGTCCTTATAATCGGTCAGCTCAGCATGTGATAGACGTTTTGGTCGCTTGATTGGGTTTGCAGTCTTTCGAATAAGCGGACGAGATTGATTGACGCTAAAATATTTTATAATTGAAATTACAATAAAAAATGAGTAAAAAACAAAAATGTCTAATGTTCAACAAGGGAGAGAAAAGGTGGTACCACCCACAGTGTCATAGCCAGACCCTTCCCCCAACTACGGAGAGGAGGAGAGCACTTTTCCAAAACAAGTCAAAATTAGGAGGGGGGGGGGTAAACCCGGGGCCCGGAAATAGATCCGAACCTCCGGAACACAGTTGAGTCTTTGGGTTTCGGGATCTATGGGTTCCTGGGTTCGAGACCCAAATGAGATCCGTGGGTTCTGGACCATGGGGTCCCAAAAAAGTGGATCCCTTCTGGAATATGGTCAACCCTTTATCTCCTCCAAATGCAATAAAGTTCGCAGAAAAAACCTACGTCATATGCTCAAATAAGCAATCTTCTTTGAGCTCGGGATTGAAACTCGGAGTGGTTGCTATTTCAGGTACACTACTGTTCGCCGTAGCTAGGCTACTCATACTGCAGCTTTTGATGAATCCATTTGTATTGGCTTGTTTCCCATCAAGTTGCTCCAATGCTAGTAAAAGCTCATCAAATCGACATGCCAGATTATGATGCTTCTCCAAATAATCTCTATCTTCGGGCTTTAAATCGGGATGAATTGATTCAATTGGCTGAACTTCTTCAACAACTTTGTCTAGCTTCTGGCGTTCGAATAAAGTTTTCAAATCCAATTTTTTCTCTTCGATATACTTCTCAATAAGTGGCTTATCATCCGGGTGCTTCTCTAAGTAGTCATAAAATTGTTCAATAGTCTAAAAAATTGAATGAATGAGTAAAAAAATCTCAAACTAGCATAAATGATTAATATTTCAATTTTTTGAAATTAAAGTAGATATAATTTATTTGAATACGAATCCACAAAAATTATTTTTTACCTATTTTTCAAAAAAATGTCCTTATTTTCATTCTTCAAAAAAAAAAAATTAAATTTTGCGCCTAATTATATACTTACCATATATCCCATCTTAGCCTGAAGTAAGAAAGAGTTGACTAGGACTTCGATGCGTTTATTATTAGCAACAGGAAGAGGAATAGCCGGCTCCTTCAAAATATCATATATAACAACAACAAACAACTCACCATTGGTTTAAGATCCATGTTATTGGTATCCCTCAACGAAGCTTCAATACTATTGTTATTCAATAGACAACTGAAGTAACGAGGATCGAGAGAAAAAAATCTGCAAGAAGTTGATGTATTAGTTTCCAATGTCGGCGTAGGACATTGTTCAAGCAACGTATTCAGTCGTTCGTTGAATCTCTTTTCCATTTCGCGATCACTAAAAAAGCATCGTTGATATAAATCAATCTTTGGAGCTATTCAATTCGGGGCCTCAATAACGTAAAAAAACTAAAATTTTTTTCCGGAAAATGACCCCCTTTAGTGCAAATTTTAACGAGTTCAAAAAACGCATTCCCAAAGTGTAAAAACACTTCCTTGACGCTAATTCGAGCAAAGTTTAATTGGGTTGTTCCAAAAGTTTTTACACTTTTCATAAAGTGAGAAGTGTAAAAACTTTTGGAACAATCTAATATAACATGATTCTTGTTCAAAAGGTAGCCCTAAAGAGAGCCGTTGAGATAAGAAAATGTTGATGAACTCAGTGAAGGCAAAGATACAACGATGAGATCTGACCCCTTTAACAAAAAATACGCTAAACGGGTCATTTTCTGAAAAAATTTTCACGTCATTGGGACCCTTTGAATAGCCCCCAATCTTAGGAAAAGCACATACTTTCTAGGCTTTATATGACAGCTTGTTATGGTCTTGTCTTCCTGAGTTTGAACAGGTTCGTGTGAAATCGGTGTCTTATTCGAAGCTACCGCTGATCCACTTTCTTTGAACGGTCGAAGCGAAGAAACAGGCGTCTTACTAATGGTCTTTTTTACAAGTGTGCCGCCTTTTGGTTGAACTTGTGGTTTTTTTGTTGCTTGAGTATCTTTAGCTGGAGCAGTTTGAGAAGAATTTTTTACTGGAGCGGTATTCTCTTTAGGCAAGCTCTAAAAGCTAAGAATTAAAATGCACTATTCAAAAAGTAAACCTCCAACTAACCCTCGACCAAATTTTCTAAGGAATCTTTTGCGCGCAAAATTAGTGCAAGAAAATTTTTAGATTTTTGAGCTTTTTAACCCTACAGTCGAGGGATGAGGTCAAAAATTTCGCACAAATTTCAGTTTTTTTATATTTCTGCTAAAAAATAGCTGACGAACAAAAACAAGTCGCTAGGCCAAAAATGTAGGAAGGGGTACAGGGGCAACTTCTGAAAAAATTCGGGGGTGCATTTCTGCACCCCTGTATGAAAACCGCGTACTAAAATTACTTACATTGTTTTCCTTAGCAGACAACTCCAATTGTAGTAAAGGCACTAAACGTGGATCGGCTTCTTTCATTGCTTTATCATAAAATTCTTCTATCTAAAAATTCAAACTTTCAAAACATTGTGCAACAATCCATCTTACTTTAGCCATTTTCATCTTGTCTTGAGCAACTTCTTTGTACAAAACCAATGCAACCTGTTTTCCAATGGCCTTCATTATAGCACCAAGTGCTGAAAACGCAGCTTCACGAACTTCTGAATCGGAATCGGTTATTAGCTGCAATAGGTGTTCAAATTTAAAAGTTTGAACAAAAAGCCACCTTTATAAGATCTGGCACAAAAGTCTTCACTGGCTTCTTCGGAGCTGTCACAGGATCAAAATTCTTGAATGCGCGATATAGAAATTGACATGTTTGAGTCTTCACACTAGGATTTTTATTCGAGAAAGCTGCAGTTATAGCTTCACTTAGATTCTCCATATGCTAAAACATAATGGAGCTACTTCGGCTCTTATACCTTGATTGAACGTGGTCTAAAATCAAAAAATTTTATTTTTCAAAATTTTCTCAAAAATAACCTAATTAATTATGGGTAATATTATGCGGGAAACACGTCGGAGATGCTATTTTTGCGTATAAAACGCTTTTTTTAGAAGAATCGAATTTTTGCATATTAGCTTTTTCGAAATATGTACTTTCATTGTCTTCAATGATTCGATTTTCTAAAAAATGGAAGTGTTTTTACACAAAAATAACATCGCTAACGTATTTCCCGCATAAAATTACCCCTAATAGGGTCATTTTTGAGAAAATTTCGAAAAATAAAATCTTTCGATTTTAGAACATGTTCAATCAGGGGTATAAGAGCTGAAGTAGCTCCAACATAATTATCAAAAGCCCAATGCTCAAGAATAAAATAAATCATTGCGCTTACTGTAGTCGCATAAATGGTGTCAATACACTCGATTAACGGATCTTTTAAAATGGGCTTCTTTTCCTTGAATTTTTCCAAAATTATAGGTGCCAAAGAAGTTGTGTATGGTTGAAAAGCCTTTCTTAAACCTGTTGCAAAATTGGTTACACATTTGACAGCCACTGCGGCAACGTTAATATTGGCGTCGGATTTGATGATCTTAAAAGGCAATACGGTAGACTAGAACGAAAAACTCACCCCTTTCAAAACATTAATGACTTCAGAGAATTGCGCATTCATACAAAGCCTTGGATTTGCTGTCAACAAGCCTAATAAGGCGTCAAGTGCATCTTTCCTTTCTTGCCATTTTTTACTCTGAACATCATCAAAAAATGTCTGAGATAAATCTTTTATAATATCAACCGGATCCAAAAACTCCCATGTGTCAACTTCTTTAGCTTGATTTTCAATTACTCCAGCATTGTCTTGTGATACAGAAATATCTTTAGCTGAAGAAGTTTGTGCATTCTCTTTAGGTATGCTCTAAAAACCAAGAATTATTAAATAAAAAATAAAACTATTCAAGCACTTAAAGGAGACGTGCATTTTGAGACCGGTTCTCAAAAAAATTGTTTGAAAAATGACCCCTCTAGGGGTAAAATTTAACGAGAAATAGATTTTTAGCCAAAAATCTAGTTAAAAATATGGTTTTCAACTATCCTCTATCAATTGATAATGGTTTTACATTTGATTATAAACTTGAATATCTGGATCCCGCAAAATTTGGGGTGTATACTTATAAAAGCTACTGTAGTATCTATAACTTACATTATGTTCCTTATCAGACAACTCCACTTGTAGTGCACGTTGATCGGCTTCTTCTTTCGTTGCTTTGTCATAAAATTCTTCTATCTAGAAATTAAAGCTTAATACATCTCACAACCTATACAACAATCTTACTTTGGCCATTTTCATTTTATCTTGAGCAACTTCTTTAAACAAAACCAATGCAACCTGTTTTCCAATAGCCTTCATTATAGCGCCAAGTGCTGCAAACGTAGCTTCGCGAACGTCTGAATCGGAATCGGTTGTTAGCTGCAAATGTTCAATTTTAATTTAAAGACTTGAACAAAAAGCCACCTTTATAAGATTAGGCACAAAAGTCTTAACTGACTTTCTTGGATCAGTCATAGACCCAAAATTCTTGAATGCGCGATATAGAAATTGACATGTTTGAGTCTTCACACTAGGATTTTTATTCGCCAAAGCCGCAGTTATAGCTTCACTTAGATTCTCCATATGCTAAAACATAATGGGTTCTCAATGCTCAAGACCTAATAAATCATTAATCACTGAACTTACTGTAGTCGCATAAATGGCGTCAATACACTCGATTAACGGATCTTTTAAAATAGGCTTCTTTTCCTTGAATTTCTCCAAAATTATAAGTGCCAAAGAAGTTGTATATGGTTGAAAAGCCTTTCTTAAACCTGTTGCAAAATTGGTTACACATTTGACAGCCACTGCGGCAACGTTAATATTGGCGTCGGATTTGATGATCTTAAAAAGGAAAACAGTCAAACTTTGATATGTATAGTACCTAGGAGAGGGTCAGCCCCCTCTCGAAATCGAAAATTTTTCAAAGATAATAAATTTTTTCAAAAAGCTCGTTTAAAAAAAGTCTAGAATCAAAAACTCACTCCTTTCAAGACATTAATAACTTCAGAGCATTGCGCGTTCATACAAAGCCTTGGATTTGTTGTCAACAAACCTAATAAGGCGTCAAGTGCATCTTTCCTTTCTTGCCATTTTTTACTTTGGACATCTTCAAAAAATGTTTGAGATAAATCTTTTATAATATCAACCGGATCCAAAAACTCCCATGTGTCGACCATATCCATTCAAATTACTAAAAAATATATATAAATTCCTAACGTAAGTACAATGACGGAAGTTTATATCGACGTTATCAAAAAATTAAATCTATGATACAGTGTGAGCAGAAATCTCATTATAACCGGATTTCATATGGAGTGCTTGCTAATTAAATAGCACGGTTTTTGCGTGCTATTCCGGGTCCTGGGCTAGGTAAAAAATGGTCCTTATGCACTATCCCCCCAAGCTGAAAACAAAAAAATCAAATTTTCACCATTTTTTCAATACCCCAAAATGGCCTAAGGCTTAGATTTATACTTTGGTCTAGGCTTAAGCTTAGGCCTAAACCAAAGTTTAAGCCTTAGGCCATTTTGGGGTGTTGAAAAAAAAGTGAAAATTTGATTTTTTTTTTCGTTTTCAACTTGGGGGGGGGGGAACTCTGCATAAATTTATGCAGAATCCCTCCCTCTGGGGGGATAGTGCATAAGTACTATTTTTACCTAGCAGGGGACCCTGATTGTCGCAAAAAATCTAATTTTTCGACCAAGGCTAGGTAACAAATTAAAGAAATGACTCTAGATAAAAAAAAACTTGGATTCTACGGGAGCTTCCGATTTGCCCTAAAAATTATCTACAACACCTCTACTTTGTTTTATGCTTGGTCTCGGGACCAAATCTCGTATACTCGAGCACTTTTTTGGCTCTGAAGCATGGAGGTCAAAAAAGCGATTTTTACAAAAGTTTCATATTCAAAGCTGTTTTTCTAGTTTCACGGGAACTCTAAAAGTTCGAAATTTCGAGACATCGCCTCCACGTCTGTTTCTTGGCCCCCAATTTTCACATTCCGAACTCAGTTTTTCTAGTTCCGCGGGAAGTTCGAACTTTCGAGATATCGTCTCTTAAATAGTGCGACAATCAGCACGGTTTTTGTGTGCTATTTCTCATGCTGTTTAAAGCTGCGCGCTAACCATCTCGAACAGGTGGTCGAGACGTCTCGAATTCATCTAGATCTTGTTTGAATTAGTCGGAGTATTGACACGAAAACCCTGAATTTTACATTTTTTTTAAACTATGCTTAATTATTGAATGTATTTAAAAAAGAAAACGGCATTCTTTATAGCTCGACGAGACGAACAAAACGACACCAAATTTATCCAATTTGAGAATTGTTTTAAGTTATTGAAACGAAAACTCTGATTCAGGGTTTTCGTTTCAATAACCCAAAACAATTCTCAAATTGGATAAATTTGGTGTCGTTTTGTTCGTCTCGTCGAACTATAAAGAAGGTCGTCTTTCTTTTTTAAAACAAACTTTTCGAGAAAACCGAGCTTTGGGTGTCACAAAAATTTTGTTATAATACTTATTTTTATAATGAATTTGATCCATTTCTAGAAAGGTTCGTTCAAAATCTCTTTTACCAACGTTGTAGAGCTTGATTTCCTCTACAATTTTCTTAAAGGTTACTTTTGATGAAAATCTATAGAAAAACTAGAAAATTGCACAAAAAAGTAATAACCCTTAAAAAAATTTGTGACACGTTTTGTTTTTTTGTTAATGCAAAAATTCCTCACCATTTCTAAAAACCCGCAGTGCAAACAATATCATTATAGAATAAAAATTTGCACATGAACCGGTAATCTCTCCAAATTTTTTAGCACTATTTTGTAAGTAATGGGACAATCCTGCTCCAGAGATCATTATATTTGTGAAGACTTTCTGTTAATTTCCATTCCTCAGCAAAGGCTGAATCCAACATTAGAGATTTTGAGTAAAGCAGGTGGCACTTCTTCCGCAAGTATTTTCCCTTTACCAGATTTGAAGGTGATTTTGCAGTTAATTAAGTAGTTCACGGCGGACCAAAACGTGTCCAAAAATGGGGTCAGTTGGAAAATTGTTAATAAACATGATTATTTATGCTTATAGATGACTTTTATGCATTTTAAAAAACATTTTTGACACTTTTCAAAATTTTCCCTTGGGGGAAGACCAAGAGGTCAAAAACTCGAATTTTCAAAAAGTTTACCAAAATGACTGATTTTTTGTACTGGAGGGTTTTTTGACATGGGGAACTCGGCACTTAGTTGACACCCTTTTTCGATGTTTTTTCCACTGACCCCATTTTTAGACATACTTTGATCCGCCGTAAGTTGGGTTTAGGGGCGGAAACGCTCGTATTATTTTGTAAGCATAGACACTTTTTTGACTTCATTTGGGCTTCAAAAATCACCTTTTCAAATCTTTCTTTAGGTCGGAACTTTGGACTCACTCTTTAGTGTAAGCGATGATTTAGTTAGACTAGAAAGAAGTGCTGAAGGGTAAGTTTTTGTAGCTCAAATTTCATATTTGCTTTTTTATAGTACTCTAAAAAGTATGCTTGGTTACGAAAATAATTTCGAAAAACTTAATCTACGAAACACTCTAGAAATGAAGAATTCTGTGATGCATTTTCATTGGGATCACGCCAAGTATCCGAATAAACAGGCGATCAAAGAAATTGCGGATATTATTGAAAAGGTGGGTGATTTTGAATTTGTTAAAAATGCAAAATTTTCGACGTTCATAAAGTTGACACGAAACGACTTTTACACGATAAAGTTGACAAGAAGCGATCAATCCTTTTTTGCGTTGTTTATTGAAGTCTAGGAATTTTTCCACGACGAATTAGGTCATATTGACAAAATAAAAGTCGTATCTCGTGTTCTCAATGTTATCTTGTCAACTTTATCATATCAACTTTATTCATGTCAACTTTATTCATGTCAACTTTATGAGCATCAAATTTTCTCCTTTTTCAGCAATTACTTCGAGCGGAATTGGATATAAAAAAGCAGGGGATGGCCTATCAAGAAGTCAAGTCCAGCTTGAAGCAGCTCGAAGTGAAGGCTAGCGACTCGTTGGTGGCCAAAGATTGGGATGAGATTCTCAATCCAGAAGACTTCAAGCTCGATTCCGACCATTTCAAAGTGGTGCCCGTTCTTGTGCCCAAGCTATCAAAGAAGGATTTTTTGGCCATGTACACGACATTTGCTTCTATGGTCGTTCCTGAATCTGCTGTTTTGTTGGATGAAGATAAGCAACACTGCTTGTACAAAGTGACCATGTTTAAGACGAATGTTGATGAGTTTAAAACAAAAGCTGTTGAACACAAGTACGCTGTGAGCTGTAGAAAATGTTGTTACAAACATTGATTTTTTAACTGAATGCTGAGTTCAAAAATCGATGTCTTACTTTATTTTTTAGTAAAACTGAAATTTTGTACTCAAAATTTAACTATAATTACATTTTTTGGCTCAAAATCTTGTCATATCGCAGGGATGCCAAGAACATTTATTCAAAATCAGCAAATCTGACTTCAAAAATCAGATTTTAGGAGCAAAATGCTAATTTTCCGTGATATTTATAAATTTGACAAAATTTCGCATCTAAAAAATCAGATTTGACACTGAAAAATCAGCAGACTTGACACCCCTGTAATACCATTTTTAATTGAAAACTCCTTATTTTGGGTTCAAATGTTTTAACCTTTTCATTCAATTTTACACAAAAATTTTTCAGGTTTATTGTCCGAGAATTCAACCCAAGTACTAAAAACGCTAAACAGGAAATTCGAGAACAACTTCAAAGCGAAGAAGCCAAATTGCAACGGCAGTTTATTCGTTGGTTGAGCATCAATTTTCGTGAAGTTTTTGGTGCCTATCTTCACGTGAAAGCGCTTCGAGTTTTTGTTGAATCTGTTTTGAGGTCAATTTTTTATCTTGGAATTGATTTTTTAGTACAAAACGATACTAAAAAATCGTCCTTAACCGGTATAAAATCATTTAAGCTTCCGATTTTTTCAGATATGGCCTGCCCCTTAGCTTCAAATCTATCTTCATTGAGCCAAGAAAAGGAGCCGAAAGAAAAGTGATGACCTTATTAAATCGCTTGTTTGCAGATTTGGATACAGACGATGGACCAATCGAGGTGAGTTAGCCAATTTTTGGGCGCAAAAAAGAGTTCACATTTATGGGGAAAATCGATTGTTAAAAACAAAAATGAGTTAAAAATAGAAATTTTTGCTCAAAATGGATTTTTGTCAAAATACGAATACCAACCTTCCATTTTTAGCACAATGGTGATGTCGGCATCATGACAATGATCAAGACCCACAATTTGGATGAGTACTACAAATATGTGTTCATGAAGATCCAGACGAATTTTAGGAATTGACGAATTTGCGATTAAGACTTTGTGTATTTATTATAGTATTATTGTATGATATTATATTGTTTTATCATACGTTTTATTCAGGGCTCGGAATGAAAAAAATGAAAATCAGAAAAAATGTCAAAATTCAGATTTTCGATTCAAGAACATTAAAAATACATTAGATCAGGGCTGCGAATGAAAAAATTTGAGAAAAAAATCTAATTTTCAATCCAAAAATCACACAGAGGCAATCTTCTGGCCAAAATCAGAACATTCTGATAAATCATACTCATTCCAAGCTCTGTATTATATTGTTTTATCATACGTTTTATTTTATGTGCGTTGACATTAAAAAGACATGGAACATATTAAGAATACGTACACCTCTCGGATTTCAACAAAATCGACTTTTTTCTATTCGTCTCGACAAGTTATGAATGAAAAACGCAAAAAATATTGCCGTCAAATTTTTTTGCGTTTTCAGTCATAACTTATCAAGACGAATCGAAAAAGTCGATTTTGTTGAAATCCGAGAGGTGTACGTATTCTTGGTTTATACCAAAGACATTTTTGTCAACATTTGTTATACATTTGGACTCACTTCGATTTTCTGCTTGTATTTCTTGAATATACGAAATATAATTTTTTAAACACATTTTTTTAATCAAGGTTATGAACCTATTATCTTGTTGATTTGATTCGGTTGTTATTATATAGTTTATTTTGATGCAGTGTTTAAACTGTTGTAACAACAATTTATTCAATTGTGTGATGTAGCACAACAGTTTTGAAAGCGTGAAGACTGTTGTGTTGTGCATATTCACGCTAGGATTTCATTTCGGGAGGGGATACCAAAAAATTTTAATTTTTTGGAGGAAAATCATAATCAACTGGGAAGGCATTATGTTGTTAAAAAAATTTTGGACAAAAACATAAGGGAGACCAAGAGGGAATTTTTTTATTGAACATGACAAAAACTGAAAATGATTTTTTTATATTTGACTGATCGAGCGGTTTTCGAAGTACATTAAGTTTCGCGCTATCTGTCGGAAATCAGCGTTAGCTGAAAACGTTAACCAGCGCTATCTCAACGCTAACTATCGGAAATGCGTTCGTCGGAAATATTTCCGACAGATAGCCCTAAAAATGTAATGACTGCCCAGACGATCTCGGAAACGCTTGATTTAAACCCTCGACACTAAAACAAAAATTGTAGGGAGAGAAGACGATTGACACCAAAATCATCGACATCAGAGACAAAAATTTTTCCACTTTTTACCCCTTAAAGGATCAAGGGGAAACAGAGTTTTCCAAATGTAAAGATTTTAACATTTTTATATTGAAACGCTAGGAGTGCCGCTTGAAGTCACTCCCGAAATTTCCTTTCTCAACCCTCCGAGCACGTTAGCGCTCGGCTCCCGGTTTTCAGCAATTTTTCGATTTCTGACAAATTTGTCAATGTTTGATGAATTTTTCGATTTTTGACAAATTTGTCATTTTTTTAACGATTTTTTAAATTTTTTTTAAAGATTTAAAAAATTTATATTTTGGGAGCGGGCAAGGGCAAAAAAGTTTAAAGTGCAGATGAGAATCAAATCTGAGGAACATTTTAAGAGCTGAACGTTTTCACCACTTAGCCATGACGGCGCATTATTTTGTTATTATTAAATTGCAATGATAAGCCTTCATTAAACATGATATGGGAGCTAAAAAATTATTCTTGAAGGGTAACCCCATGATCATGGTGTCATTTTTCTTCTCTCACCGAGCCCTATCGTTTGCTAAAAACCGTAAAGGAGTGACGGAAATAGCATAAACAGACATGCATAATGATTTTTTTCGAAAATGCCGGTTGCGAATTTTTGAAAATTCAAATGGAATCGATTTTCGTTTCAATATTCAAACTATATTGCAGTTCAGACAATTTTTGTGAAAGTTTTCATTAAATTTGATCAACTTTAAAGCCTATATGCGGTTTCGTGCTGCAATTGCCAAATCTGGTGATCTTGGTCTTAAAAAATTCGTCATTAACCATATTTTGATGAAATAGAACGATTTTCTCAATAAACTTTTAAAAAAGTCCCTAAAATTGGCATCGAAAATGTTGTGAATTTTGTCGCCTTTTCGATGCCGTAATGCAAAAGCGGTCCAAGGCAAATAAGGGGTACCCCGGAAAAATTTATTTCCTCAGGCTCAGATCTCATCGAGGTGTCATTTCCGCCTAACTTTTCGAGCTGATGGTTAGCTTATATTTATCATGGATCTATAATCTTGGAGTAGCTTCGCACTATTTTATTTTCTTTGTTTATAGGTAATCTTTGTTGAATTTGTAAAGGAATTTTCAATTTTTAGTTCCGACCATAAAAAGGCGTTCTTGAGGCAACTTTCATGTTTATCTTGTGTAAAAAAAATTTCGAACAACTCCGTCGACAATGTAGTCTTTTTCCAAAACATAATTTCTAACAAGACATATCAATTTCAAATAAAATAGTTTCTTTTTCAAACAAATCAATCTATTTTTAAGATTTTTTATATTAAACTGGTAAAGTTAAATAATTTGTTGTCGTTTATATCGTTATCTTTGTTAGGCTTTTAATCATGTATGAGATTATTTTCTAAATATTTTATTCATAAATCTTAAATATTTTTTATTATATAGATTGTAAATTTTTTATTCAACATATCAAGCTAATGAATCTTAAAGGGGGTAATAATCGGAGCCCGATCTCCGAAAAAAAATTTTTTGAAAATTGTTGTAAAAAATACATTACTTTGTGCAAAAAAACTTGGCTACAAGTGGGATTCGAACCAGCGACCAATAAGCCGCTGCTTTGTTACTGCACCACTGAGGCTTGTTAATTGAGAAACGTCTTTTCAGACCAACTACTAGTATAAAAAAGGTCGAAAAATCTATATTTTCCCTGAATCATGGTCAAGGAAGCATTTTCACACTTCGGGAATGCGCGCAATCGATTTCTCGCATCAAATTACCCCCAATAGGGTCTTTTTTGTGAAAATAAATTTTTTTTCGAGATGCGGCTACAAAGTACACCCTCCCATAAAGGGGTGACATTTATGGCCTAATCCAAGAAAAAAATTTTCTAAAAAAATCTTTTTAAAATCATGAGAAAAATCGATTGCGAGCATCGCCGAAGCGTGAAAACACTTCCCTGACCCTGGTTCAGGGAAAAATAGTGTTTTTGAAGCGAAAATTGTCATTTTGAAATTGCGAAAAATTATAATTTTCGCTTCAAAAACAAAAATTTCGTCGAAGGCACGTCGAGACGCGTCGAAGGGGTATACGGACCGTTGTGACACGAGCATGTTACACAACATCTATTTCACGACATTTGTTTCCAGGCAGTTGTTTCCACACACATATTTATTGACATTTGATCTTTGTACTAAAGTTACTATGACAGATGATTTTTCGTCACCTGTTTTATGACAATTGTCACTACGACACTTGTTACCGCGACAGATGTTACTAGGGCTGGGCATTAAGTTAGTGGCGTTTTTCGCGAATTTTCATATAAAATTGGACTTTTATATGTCAAAACTCATCCAACCAACATTTGGTTTTTTTAAACATATAGTGCAGCATTAGAGATATTTAATAAAAAAGACCGTTTTTGAAAATCTTTTAAAACGGCCGAGATATCGTTGATTTTGTCCAGTAACTTAGGCTAAGTTAGTTTTAGTAACTTTGGCCAAGTTACTGGACTTAAGAGTTAGATATCTCCGCCGTTTTAAAAGATTTTCAAAAACGGTTTTTTATATTTTATAAACTTAGTATCTGGCCAATTTTTTATGTCATGGATTTTGCTCTTCAACAGAGTTGAGTCTGAGAAATCGAATTTTCTTTGAAAAGA
>JAQGCP010000575.1:0-15955 GCA_034699885.1 Acrobeloides thornei | reverse complement strand
TTGCATTTTTACTCTTTTTCCTAGGTGTTGATATAAATTTTTCTCTGAAAATTTGTCTGTGTTTTATTCATTAATTGCGTAGTAGATCTTTTCGCCTTTTCCACTCCAATTTGTTCAAAACATTTTTTACGTTTGTTTCATAAAAAGTTAGCACATTTAAGAGACCGAAGTTCGAACTTTCGGTCTCTTAAATGTGCTATCTCGAAATTTTGAACCTGAGGTGGCCATAATGTTAAGCAGTTTGAGTGCACTCCAAGTCGAATTTATATAGTAAGATTAACGCATGGGAAGTTTTTAAAAGCCATTTCAAGTCAAAATTTTGATCCTTAAGATTTCAAAACCTTGTCCAAAGCTCCTATTTTACGTTGATTTTTTTATTTTTCTAACCTGTCTAAAACACCCTAGATAATTTTTTTAACCAAAATTTCTATCTGGCCGGTGTATTCCAATATGGAGAACATTTCTAGCGTGGTTTCGAAAAAACCCGAGAAAAAATTTTTCAGCCACCCAGTAAAAATGGGTAAAAAATCGAAAGTTCTCGGACTTTTTGAAACCACACTAAAAGCGTTCTTCATATTGAAATACATCGGTCAGATAGAAATTTTGGTCGAAAAAATTATCTAGGATGTTTTAGAATGATTAGGAAAATCAAAAAAGCCACGTAATAGGTGGTATTCGGACAAGGTTTTGTAATCTTAGGAATCACAATTTTGACTTAAAATGACTTTTAAGAGGCAATGTCTCGAAATATCGAAGATGGATCTTAAGGGGGTGGACGTACACCAAAAAGTGTTGCTACAAACTTGAAGCCTAGGTTATGCTCATGTACTTAGTGAGTGATTAACAAAAACATATAATTTAGGTCCCGAGCCTTTAAACTTGTGGAGAAATCAAGGTGTCATTTTCTCAAAAATCTTCCCCTGGACCCTTTTTTGTTTTTATCATAACTTTTTTTCTACTGATGCGTTTGCTACAATTTAAAGCACATTTTTATTGCCATCCGTTTCCATTTCCAACGATATCTCAACTGTGACCCCAAGCCTTTATAGTTTTCGAAAAAAGCGACACCCCCTGTGCGACTTTTCCAAACATTGCCTCTTAGAGCTTAAAAAAATTCCCAAGCACTCCTAAGAAATTTCAAAAACTTCAATTACCACACTATTCATAAAATTTAATACAAAAAGTCACTATATGCCAGAAATGCAAGATTTTTATGTGCGACTTGAAGCTCTCGTAGTGAGAAAGTTTCGAGCTAGAGCCCAAATAGTGAGCTTAATCTCGATGATGTACATAGATTTTGTGCGACCATCTTGAGACTTTTTATCTAAAAAAGTCCCCCGTTGATTTTGCAATTGCTTTTTTTCAACATATTGAATGAAGTTTTTACTTGCTTCATAAACAGTTTCTAGATTTATGAAGCCATAAAATGAGCAACAAAGATTCACTTATTCTGCTACATTTGCCCTTCAATCAGCATTCGAAATTGGACGTGAAACCAGGAGTGTTGGCGCGCGATGCAATCTCAAGAATCTTGGAGAAACGTAACATTATGCCAGAAATGTGCAGTGTTTGCGTCAACGACGACCCACAAAGCCCACAAATCGACTTACAGATGGACTTGGAGACGTTGGCACAGCAACTTGAAGGCAAAAAGGAACTTTGGGTACATAGCGAGGGTCTCAAACTGTTGGTTTCTATTCAGCACAAATTTGTGCGCAAGACTTTCTTCAATTTGACGCTGTGCGACGTGTGTCACAAAGTGATTCGTTTGTTCGGCTATCGTTGTGAACATTGCCATATCAACTTTCACAACAAATGTTCGCTGAAAGTGCCCACTTACTGTGATCTGTTAGAAAGTGAGTTTTTCGGCACGACTATTTCCATACGTGGTAATAGCTGTAGCCAAGGGGGCTAGGGGGCTCTAGCCTCCCCCTGTTGTCCAAAAATTTAATAGAAAAGCGCGATTTTTTAAGAAAAAAATCATTTTTTAACAAAATTTACACATCCAGCCCCCTGTCGCCGATTAGCCTCCTCTGTCGCAAAATCCTGGCTAACATTTTTGTGCTTTGCTCGAAAAAATGCGAATTGGGTACTTAATTTTTTGGCGAATGCGGCAAAATGGGGAGGGGTGCCCACTTACTGTGATCTTGGGGAATCATGTCCCCCCATGTATGATAATTTCACAAAAAAGCTTGGCTTTTTAGATACCATTCGAGACGCTAGTAAAGCAAATGAATTGAGAAATATGTGTACAGAATTTGGTGGACGGAATGCTGCAATTGCTACAGATATTTTGGATAGTTTAACGAATCCTGGTGTTGAACAACCTTATGGTAAGTTGGGGGGTGGGGGCAGTGCCGTATTTTTTTAAGGGGGGGGGGTTACTCCTAAAATTCAAAAGTTGAAAAAAAATCATAAGGACCCAGAAAATATGACCTCTTATGATTTTTCCCAAAATGTTTCACAATCAAAAATCTTAATGGTCTCCCATTAGTTTTTTTTCACAAAAAATAAACATTTTTAACAAAACACTTTGATTTTTCTTCGAAATATTCAAAATTGGAAATACAAATTTTGGATATTAGAACCTAAATAGATCAAAAACAGGCACATAAATTTACAATGGACTTCGAAAATTTTAGCAAAACCTGGTACAATTAATCGGAAACCTGCAGTGCGTTCCAAAGAAGGGCATAACCAAAGCCCTTATCCCCGTGATCGCTCATCATCTGCCCCAAACATCAACGTCATCAAAGATGACTTCACAACTTCGGAAGTAATTAAAAAATAGTCTCGATTTTTTATAAGGGTGAAAAATTTTAGCAGCATCAACTTCAAACAATTTCTTTCCACTCTGGGTTTACTCAATTTCCTTGTAAGTTTACCCATGTGGTTCTATTTTGAGATATAAAATATTAAAAGAAAAATTAGAGTTAGTTACTTGTTGGTAGGTACTTATCATGGTCAAAAAGTCGAAATTTTTTCTCTTCTCAAATCACTTTTTTGACCATGATTAAGTGTCTCTCAAAAAGTGAACTAGTTTCGCAAAACGTGTGCATTTTCAAAATTAATCTAATTTTTTTAGCTACCACGAATGGCTACCAAACTCCAGACGAAACGACGCCAATTGCAACCGAGTTTTCCAACGATATTCATAGCACCAAACCTTCATGCAGCTCATCTTCATTGTACCCGCAATCAAATAACCGATTATTGTATCCTAATCTACCACGCCTTCAACCAAGTGGTTCAACATCAACCACCACCCCTAGCTCAACGTGCTCGAGCCCAGTTTCCCATCACCTGTTAGGCGACCTTTCCGGCTCATCACTGATGCCTTTAACTCCTCCGCAATCCGCCCCTCCACAGAAAATGACAGCATCATTCTTTAGTGATCGGATAAGGAGCAAAAGTATGTAGCTGTTTGGATTTGAGGAGTAGCGTAGCCAAGAGAGAGAGAGGGGGGGGGGCATCCCCCATTCCTGAAAAATTTGAAATTTTTCCTAAAGGTCCTCCCTTATGTTTTCCGATTTTGAAAATTAAAAAAAGTTTATTTTCAATTTTCACTAAAAAATACACTTTTTTATATCGAAAAATACATTTTTTTAAATCAAAAAATGCTTTTTATTTTGGCCAAAAATCGAATTTTCCCCCTACCTGGAAAATTTTTTTGAAAAATGACCGTTTTTTTCAAAAAATTTCCATTTTTTTATTTAACTACAATGAGAGTTTGGCTACACCACTGAATTTGAGGCACATAAATTTCGAATTTTTAGGTCCTGGTGATATCAGGCCATTGAATGCGTCTCATGCTAGTCAGTCGGGTATGAGCCTTGATGGCAATTCAAACGAATGTAAGTTGATACACCTAGATATTTTGAAACTACCGTTCTCTTACGTGGTCAATTTTTTTCGGCTACATTTTCCTTTTTTAGATCATCTTACGGGTTCATCTAGAAGGCTAAACAAAGGTCGAAAAGCCCTTGAAGAATGGGAAATCAATGCCAGTGATGTTGTATATCATCGAAAAATTGGAAGTGGTTCGTTTGGAACTGTGTTTAAAGGCACCTATTTTGGTAAGAACGAGCATCAAGGATCATTTCGAACGAACTTTTTTTGCAGGCAATGTTGCTATCAAAAAGTTGAACGTTGGAAACCCGGGTCCCGCATTGCTCAAAGCCTTCAAGAACGAAGTGGCCGTGTTGAAGAACACCAGGCACGGGAATGTGTTGAACTTTATGGGTTGGATACGCGAGCCGGAGTTGGCGATCGTGACGCAGTGGTGTGAAGGTTCTAGTCTATATCGACATATTCATGTGATGGAGCCGCGTGTCGACTTCGAAATCATGACTGTGCTGGAGATTTACAAGCAGATTTCACACGGAATGAGCTATTTGCATTCGAAGAATATTATTCACAGGGATCTTAAAACGAATAACATTTTCCTTACCGATGATAACACCGTAAAAATTGGGGACTTCGGCTTGGCTACTGTGAAGACACGGTGGAGTGCTGGACAACAAAGTCAACAACCGACCGGCTCTATTCTTTGGATGGTAAAGATTTGAAAAATTTTCAATCAAAAAAACTCCTTTTAGGCGCCAGAAGTGATTCGAAAACGAGAATATACTACTCTTTCTGATGTGTACTCTTATGGAATTTGCCTGTATGAAATACTGTCTGGGCTTCTCCCCTATGATGATATTAAAAATCGCGACCAAATAATCTTTATGGTATGGTGTTATGTGAAGCTATATATTTATGTTATATTGTTTTTTTTAGGTAGGAATTGGGAAGCTACATCCAAACTACAAGCATTTGCGCCAAGATACGCCGAAGACTTTGCGCCATCTATTGGAACGGTGTATTTTATTCATGAGTGAAAAGCGTCCCGAATTTGAAGAGGTAGAGAGATTACAGTGGTCAAAATCATCACTCGGCATTTATTCGGAATGCCCCTCCCCTCTGTGGAGATTAAAAAGGACACAAAAAAATAAAAATTTGGTTTGCCGGATGAAGAGTTCATTAAAAAAATTACACAAAAAATAATTTCCTGGCCTTCACATTTTCCATCCTTTCACGAGTTGATTGGAATATGAGATCTTTCTGTTATGTGTAACCACATGACCATTTGTATAGAATCCAGAAAATTGTTTTAAACTCCAATTTCGATCCTTAGACTTCGTTCAAGTATGTCAAAAAGGTTGTCAAAAAATGTAACTTTTGATAACTTTTTTGACATGCTTGAACGCGCCTCTTATTTATTAATTCATGAATTGTAGATTGGCCGTTTATTGGACGAAATTGCCCAGAATTTGCCGAAACTAAAGAAATCACAGAGTGACACTTTCCTGTATAGGGCACATAAAAGCGATGACGACTATTCGGGAATTCATTCTACAGCATCACCAAAAACACCCAAGTATTATTCACCGACTCCATTTTTCTCGATCACTCCTAATATGGATGATAGGAATTCACATGGTCCCATTTAATGTTTGATATTAAATTTTGATTGATTCGAATTTTAGTATAACCAAGATAGATTTTCCGAATTCTCGGAATATCAGAAAAAAGCTAACACAAAAACTTGGTTATACTATTGTTTGTTTATGAACCTTGATTACATATCCTTAATCTATGAAGTTTATTCGAGTGCTAATAAAGTAGTTTTCTCAAAAACAAAAAACGGGAGATATGCAGATCAAGCGGGGTCACCCCAAGGTCAAAAATCGAAAAAAAAATTTTCTAAAATTTTTTAAATGACATATTTAGGGGTAATTTTATGCGAAAAATCGATTGCGCGCATTCTCGAAGCGTGAAAACCTTTGTTTAACTCTTAAAAATTGAAAAATACGTATTTTTAAATGTAAAAATATGTGTAAAATACGTATTTTTTCAATTTTTAAGGGTCAAACAAAGGTTTTCACGCTTCGGAAATGCGTGCAATCAATTTTTCGCATAAAATTATCCCTAGATATGTCATTTTTTAAAGATTTTTGATCCTGGGGTGACCCCCCTAATTCACAATAGCTCCAACAAACGTATTTCATTTTTTTAAAATTCGAATAAACAATTATCTTATCAGATCATCTAATGTGATATGTTCTAATTTATCCGCGTAATGTCTGTCAAGATATTGGTTGGTGGTACAGGGTGTTCAAAAAAACCATCATCTGATAATTTTTTAGCGAAAATTTTCCAAAAATTTAGCCAAAAAATGACCAAATGGTGGTTCTTTTTTGGACACCCTGTAGTCAAACTGCCATATCTCACCGAGCTTAAAAGATTTTTCGATTCGGTTTTCTAAACACATTTCCATGCACACCAATACGCTCATGTTTTATACCCGGCGATCGTGTTTTATAATCGCTGAGATATAATAGTTTGACCGTCGAAAACTATCACAAAACACGGGCATTAACGGTGAAAATTGAGTTTATGATATTCTGTTGGCCAATATTTTTGAGATGAGTATGCGTTTTTTTACGTTCAGCTGACAAATCTATTGTTAGAAATTTTCTATTTTCAGTGATTTATTGGCTGTTTTTTTCTTGAAAATTTGAAACTTTTTGACTGTATAGCCCATATCCTACTACATTAAACGTGTAATATGTGTGTTTGTCTGTGTGATCAGACGATTTTTTTTCACTAAATTTTCTATAAAAAAATTTTCACCAAAAATACAAAAGTACAGTTTTTTGGCTCATCCTGTAGAGTAAAATCTCGGAAGTGCCGATCGGAACAACCGCGAGCGCTCGACCCCGGTACTGTGAATCAATTTTGTTATTTTCAAATTTTTTTAATCACCTCTGTCCATTTTTTGTGCTCTTGTTCAAATGACATTTCTTTATTTTTACAAGATTGTATATTATTAGAGGTTAATAAATAAACTATTTTGAAGGCTTAACTAATTTTTAGTACACTCTATATTATACCACAAATTAGGGACTTACGTTTCTAGAATTTTTTCCGTATGTCCCGAACTTTTGCCCCCTCATAACAATAACTTTAAAATGTGCTTAAGAGACGCATTTTCTGAGAGTAGTGGAGGCAGGCCAAAATGTGAAAGTGTTTGATTTTTCTCGTTTATAGCTTAAATGAAAGTTGTTGAGTACGGCGGTGGGATACTTGCGGACGGATACTTGCGAACGGACATTTGCGGACGAAACGTTTGAAAAATTAAATTTTTTCAAAAATTTGAATTTTTGAACAAATTGAATTTTTCAAACGTTTCGTCCGCAAATGTCCCGTCCGCAAAAGTCCGTCCGCAAATGTCCGTCCGCAAGTATCCGTCCGCAAATGTCCGTCCGCAAATTTCCCGTCCGCAAATTTCCCGTCCGCAAATTTCCCGTGCGCAAAAATCCGTCCGCAAAAGTCCGTCCGCAAATTTCCCGTGCGCAAAAGTCCGTCCGCAAATTTCCCGTGCGCAAAAATCCGTCCGCAAAAGTCCCGTCCGCAATTGTCCGTCCGCAAGTATCCCACCGCCGAATAAAATACCTTTCCGTGCTCAAAGTCACAAGCGCCGATGTCTGCATGGTAACACAAAGCTCATTAAAGGACTTTATGCTGCTACCTTGTTGGAAGGAGCACGGATTCCAAGGAAGACGATCTTTAACCTTTCCTATCTTTGGGCTCAAGAATATGGCATTTTGAAGAAAGTTGAAACAAATATTAGCGAAGATGCGATATTGATTCACGCAATTTTGAAATGTTCGCCAGCATTATTTCCAAAAGCATCGCATCTAGTTGGACGGTCACAACATGGTGGTTAAAGTCGATGAATGCTTTATTACATCAAAAAAAGAAAGGCATAGAAGATGTATGCGATTACTCAATTGGTGGCTGTTTTTTTTGTTTTAGGTTCGGGGACATGCAAAAGGAAAGACCAAAGCACACGCCAAAACCAAATACCAAGCTAAAAGGATTGATAATCTTATTCTGCATAAAATTTTGATGCAAAAACCATTCGGGTTACAATCCTCCCCCATGTTAAGGTAATAGGTGCATATTAAAGCCTAGTTTTTCAAGTCTAGACATATATTGTTGCTAATGTTTAATGTACGCTGATAAAAAAGTATGTCAATATAGCCATTTATTTGGTGAACACTAGATTGTTTCTAAGAAAATCGTTTATTCTTATGAAAAAAGTGTGACTTAATTGCCATTTATGAAACACAGATCGAAACTCGACGTGTTTATTTACACTAATTTCTTGAACTCATGTACAAAATTTTTTCTGTTAATGACCCCTCTAGGGATAAAAATAATCGGAGAATCCGAATTTGACATTTATAAAATTCCTTGGATTCAAGAAAAGCTGTATATCGACGCGAAAATTTGAGAAAATAACATATAACGCTTTTTCTTTCCCCTCACATTTTTACCCCAAAAGGGGTCGTTTTTAGACAAAAATCACAATTTTTTCGGCTTTTCGCTTCAATACACAATACGTTTCCCCTGAATCGGGGAAGCGTTTTTTCGCTTCGAAAATATCAAATTCGGATTCCCGCATGTTGTTACCCCTAGAGGGGTCATTTCCAGAAAAATTTTCGAAAAATTTTTCACGTGGGAGGCCCCCTATTGTGTTAGCTTTAAAATTTATCTTGAGTTTCTTTAAAAAACAATATCAAGACAAATGAGATAGTTCTATAACTGGCCGGGGCAGATTTCTTCTAGTAAAAATTTTCTTTGAATTCATTGCACTAGATTGTTGAACGCTTGTGTGTGGCATAGGATCAATATCCGACACATTCCTTCTCAAAATCAACGCCTTGACTTTTCGGGCGCATAAACTTTTTGTGAAAAATAAACGATATTCTTTAACCAAAATTATAGCAGCATAAGCGTTAAGGGTCGGAATCCAAGCTAGTACAATAGGTAATAAGTAGCCTTTTCCAGCTGTGCGGACACCGAGTGCGCACAGGATAAAGACCAATGAGAGAGGGATTACACAGATTAAGAATGGGACGGTTGCCTAAAAAGGAGTCGTAGTAAAAAAATATTGACCAAAATTTCGAAAAGAATCACATAATTTGTTCATAGGGTCAACCTAGAGATGCTCCAAGTTACAAAAGTTGGTGATTTTGTTACGATCGAATTTGGGGCGAAATATAATTTGTTCGGTGAATATGGCAACCATATTTTTCTCCATTGTTACTGTTACCGTTTTATCTGAAAATCGACGCCTAAGCCCAAGAAACCCACATGACTAAGCCTAAGCCTAAGCCTAAGCCTAAGCCTTAGCCTAAACCCAAGCCCAAGCCTAAGCCTTAGCCTAAGCCTAAGCCTAAGCCTAAGCCCAAGCCTAAGCCTTAGCCTAAGTCCAAGCCCAAGCCCAAGCCTAAGCCCAAGCCTAAGCCTAAGCCTAAGCCTAAGCCTAAGCCTTAGCCTAAGCCCAAGCCTAAACCCAAGCCTAAGCCTAAGCCTTAGCCTTAGCCTTAGCCTTAGCCTTAGCCTAAGCCTTACCCTTAGCCTAAGCCTTAGGCCTAAATCTAACAGCATAAAATCGATACCTAAGCTTAGGCGTCGATTTCATGCATTTAGGCCTAGGTATAAGGCTTGGACTAAGGCTCAGGCGTTTAGGCAGGTGGGTTTCTTGGGTTAGGCATCGTTTTCATGCTCTCGATTTTCAGATAAATCTGAATTTTTGTGGGTAGCATCACTAAGAGCAAACTATATCGCGCTCAAAATTCGCATATTTATGGTAGGTGACAAATTTTTCTAACTTTTTGTAACTTTTAACATCATTAGGTCGACCCCATTCTTCTGCATGACAAATAATCTTACCTGATATTGAAGAACTTTACTCAATTGAGCTTGTATTTCTCTACTTTTCTTGCTCATTTTTAGCCCACTAAGCTTTCTAAATATCATGATATTACAAAGAATCACTAAGCTGTACGAAAATGATGCTAGAATTACGCAAGCAGAGACCAAAATTAGAAGTTTTCCTTGCTTCTAAAAATTGAGAATGACTTCTTTTTTTCAATTTTAAACTCCTACAATTTCAGCAACGACAAACACTGGAAGTCTTCCTTCACTATCCTTCCAAAAAGTACTATTTATGATATAATCATAGGCAGAAAAATCTATGTTCGGATCCGGATAAAAAGTGTATCCATGTAGACATCCATATCCAATAGCAATGAGCAAGCAAATTCCGATTAAAATTGCAAATTCTAAGGAATTTAAAACTTTTTGTCTAAAATATAAAACAAATGCATATATAAAGGTTAAGAGCTTTACCGGCACACCGCAAAATAACGAAAAATAAAAGGTATAGGTAGAAACATGACACAAGAGAATAGGCTAGTCACGTACCAGTTGATTAGCATCCAAGTTTTTGGGTTAGGCTCAAGCCGGAAAGGTCCACCCATCATCATTAGACAGGTGCCTTTGTCAAAATCTATTGCCTAAAATATGAATTTTAGATGTTACAGGTTACCCTCCAAAAATAACAATTTTGCAATTTTTGACTCTTTTTTCTCTCTTGTGCGGAGCTTCCGGTACTTTTTTTTAACACAATAAAATCATCAGCGTTCAGATGGGCAAAAAAATTACCGTTTGCGTCACAAGTACACTAATTGTATAAACCAAATCGACAACGCAGTTTAAAATGAGCAGCCTACTATACACTTTCATTTCACTCGTGGTTCTTAAGAGTACTAAGGATATTAGCACGATGTTTCCTATTAGTGACAGTGAACTTGATAGATATTCATTCACTGGAGCTATATATTTGATAGCCATCCAATACCCAGAACTATAGTCTTCTATAAAAATTCATCATTTTTCTTTAACAAAGGTGGGATCTATACCCTAATCCAAGAAAAAAATTTTCTAAAAAGATCACCTTGGGGGTAAAATCATGCGAGAAATCGATTGCACGCGTGAAAATGCTTCCCTGACCCTGATTCAGGGAAAAGTTGGGTTTTTGAAAATGCGAAAAATGACAATTTTCGCTTCAAAAACAATTTTGCCTTGAATCAGGGAAGCATTTTCACTCTTCGGTGATGCGCGTAATCGATTTCTTGCATGATTTTACTCCTAAAAATGATCTTTTTAGAAATTTTTTTCTTGAATTAGACCAAAATGTCACCCCTTTAAAATTTTTCCTAGATCAAAATATTTCAAAAATTTGAATTTTCTATTTTTTTCTTTTTTTGAGAAACGCCTTCCATCTCCAATTTCCTCTTTTTTATCTGGCTTTTGAGCTAGTATAAAAAATTACCCGTCGTATTGACCATAATGAATAACTTTTAAAAAAATTAAAAATTTAATCACAAAAAACTAGAGCAATACAACACTATAATACTAGCTAAATAGACTACGACGACATACAATCTAATAAACATCATGGGCGAAAAAATTACGCATTCTAAGAAAGGTTTTAAGACTTTCTTGGAATGCCATTCATGATTAGCCAATAATTGCAGACTTATACAAGTTCAAATTTCAAGTTGTAATGGGGTATTATTAACTCCATTTTAGCAATTTTTTTGTTTTATCATATGTTAGTTTGGACTCTAATGCTGTTGATGTTATAATACAGGGTGCCCCAAAAATTTAAAATTTTTTACGCGATTTTTTCAAATTTTTAATTTTTACCAATATAACCTCCATTCGAGTGCTTTCAAGCGAAAGCTCGATTCTACTTATAGAGCGAGACTAGGGGTGCAATTTTTCGCTTATTTCTAATCATAAACTGGGGGACCAAGCGCTTTGGGGAAAAGAAGTTGGATTTATTACCCGTACTATGGAACTCGTTTGAGCCGTACTACGGAGCTTGGCCTTCGGCAGAAACATTCGGCTGCTGTTGGGAATTGAACCTGCAAGCAATTTATATAAGCTGAGAGTCTTAGCCACTCGGCCATGAGTGGTAACCTCTTACACGTCGATAAAATTGCATTATCATCTTACATTAAAACATGATATGGGGCTAAAAAATTCTCCTTGAAGGGTACCCTCATGATTTTGGTGTCATTTTTCTTCTCTCACCGAGCCCTATCGATTGTTATAGGCCATGACGGAATTATTATTTTTCGATGGAAAATGATTAAAATGAGAAAAGTCTGATGATACTTCTAGGCGACTCTCGTCGTGAATCTAATATGCGAATTTTGAGAGTTGTGCTTATCAACTGACATTTAGGGTGCGCGCTATCATTCGTGCCGTGAGTTGTGCCGCCGTTTTACAACGCGGCACAACTCGCGGACCGGCACAACTGCTAACGTTGTGTCACCTCCGAGTTGTGCCGGCACAACTGATAGCGCGCACCCTTATGAAGGTATTTGTCATATACGTCAAATGACAGATTATGTCGTCAAATAACATCGTAATCTATATCATAATCTTTTTTTATTGCTACTGGGTCAAACGATAGCTCATTGAATTCCTGAACTCATAAAGATCAACTTTGTTGAATATCACTTTTTATGAAAACCCTTGTATGTTGTAGAAAATCGATAAAAACAGAAAAACTTTGAATTTTGTAATGTTTAATCAATCGTTTCAATGAACAATTTTTATTGAATCAGGGAAAATTTAGACACCCTGTAATAAAAAAATTCTAAGAAGGCAAACTACATTTATAATGAGCGAAGTTTTTTATGACAACAGAAAGATTATACTTCAATATCTAAAGCAAAAAGTAGGTAATTTAGCCGCAAAAGACAGTTAAAAAAATTCAAATTTCAAGTTGTAATGGGGTATTATTAACTCAATTTTAGCAATTGTTAACTGATGCTTGTTTAGAGTCAGGTGAAATAATACAAATTTTTAATATAGTTGTACAAACTAGATGTATATCAAGCAACAATTTTTTCTGACATCAGAAAAATTATACTGCAATAATCTAGGGCAAAGATTAGGTAATTTAGCCACAAAAGACACACGCACAAAAATTCAATTTTCAAGTTGTAATGAGGGTAGTGTTAATTCCATTTTAGCAATTGGTTTAGCGAAAAATTGTTTTAGCATTTTAGCAAAAAAGCTGGTGTTTGTGTAGAGTCAGTTTAAGTTATAATGCGAATTTTTAATATAGGTGTGCAAACTAGGTTTACAACAAGCCATAATTTTTTTTATGGCGTCAGAAAATTATTCTTGATTTTGCACAGACACTGGAGCAGAGATTAAATACAAGAGAGAAAAAAAAGAAAAAACTTTGTAGTATGAGCCTAATTTTAAATCAATGACATTCTGTGTAAAAAAAGCAGATCATCTAGGGCTTCCATTTTATCTTATTTGTAAGAAATTGTCTTACTTTGGAACTCACCAATTTACTTTTTGAAAAAAGCAAGTAACTTACTTTTTCGTACTTTGAAAAAATTTTTTGAACAAAACTTTGCTCTTGTAATTGTTGAAGTTTGCTATTTTTATATTTCTGAGAAATTGGCATACATATAATGCATTTTAAAGAAATGGCAAGGGTATTTCGCTTAGAAATTGAATCTAAACTCTAACTTACTTGTGCCTAGCACGAACTCTAAAATCATTGAAGAAAATTCCCTCACTACATTTCAAAACGATGAAATCGTCGAGATGGTAAGTTTTTTCACACTAGCTTTTTTTAGCCTTCTGCTTCTCAAAAAGTTTGGATTGATGATGAGAAAATCAAGAAGTTGAATATGAGGTATGTTGTTATTCTTATGTACATCACATTGATATATCATCTCTTCGTCAACACATCTTTTGATCGAGTGCGGGGGGTAGAGTTCTATAAAAATCGGCTCGAAGTATGTTTTAAAAATGATGACAAACATGTGGAAATTTATAAAGGACAAAAGAATAAAATCCAAGAAGTTGACGATTAATTTTTTATTTTTATTGTTTGTTTGTGTGCTATTATTGTATAAAATTGTTAAAAAATATTGTAACATGCCACTATGGCTGAGTGGTTGTGTTCTCGCTTTTTGACAATGAAGGAGCAGGTTCGAATCCCACCAGAAATAAAAAATTTTTTGCCTCGGATGGAAATTTTTTTATTTTATTGAATATGTCTAAAAACCATGAGTGACTGAGTATTTTGCAAAAGACCGCATGAAAAAATATTTTTTCTATCAAAAGATATTGCATTTTTAAAAAAAGACAAATCACTGAAACACCCTGTAGTTTTGTGGTTCATTCGTACAATATAGTTTTTTTTATTTGTCTTGGCCAAATTTGTCCATGATCATGGAACAATTTTATAAAACAATGCTCTTTGAATTGAATATCAACTCCAATTTTTCAATTTGATCTATCTATCGATCTTCTCTCTTCAAAGAATTGATAAGAAAAGAGTCATATAAAAATTTATTTTCACCTCGTTAGTTCGGTTCACCTTGTTATTTTCGGGTTATCTGATTTTTTTTAATTATGCCTATAAAATCCGACTTCCCAGATGCCCCAGTTGCTAATCAACCTTATTTTGAAAAAATTCTTCAAATTTTGTGGACAACTCATCAGCAAAATCCCAATCATATTGCTTTGGTAAATGCGGAAGATGAAAGTGACCAAGTTACTTATGGTGACCTCTATATTCATTGTTTATCGATCGCTGCGTATTTGAATGAGAACAATTTCGGTCATGGAGATGTTGCCTGTTTGGTGTTGGCAAATTGTTGGGAATATTTTGCGATTTTTATTGGGACGGCTATTGTTGGTGGGGCGACGAGTGGTGCTAGCATTCTTTTTACCGATTGTAGGTTTATATACTTTAACAAGTAAGAATATCATGTTGATGTCGTCCAAAGGTAACTTAAAAGATGTGTAAAAAGACGTACAAAACCATGGCATAAAAATTTTTCCAACTGACATGTCTATAGCGAGAAAAGTGGAAAAAATTGTCTAAAATTTAAAGTTATTTGCATTTAAATTAATCAATCTTGGTGGTATGCGAGCATGGCGCAGTGTTATGCATCTCGCCTCATGTTTTGTCGATCTGGTTCGAGTCCCCCTTGTTTACCTAAATTTTTAGACGAACTAAAACGGCAATTCCAAGATTCAAAATGTAAAATAATTTTTTGCTCAGACAAATCTCTTGAAAGAGTTTTAAAAGCAGTCAAGGAATGTAAAACCGTTATGGTAAAAGTTTACTCCTCTTCACGGAGTACCAAGATTCAGAAAAGGTGTAGGCAAGGGTCAAAATTTAAAAAAAATGTCGCCAATCGACTCAGCCCGCTGAGCGCTTCAAAACGATTACCATATCATGGGGTTTTTCCCATAATGGTACCACAAAACCCCATGATATGGTACTAATTTTGAAGCGCTCGGTGATCTGAATCGATTGGCGATATTGTTTCAAAAATTTTGACCCTTGCCTACATCTTTTCGGAATGTTGATACCCCATGTCCTATAAACAAATGTAAATCTTTTTCTCCAGAAAATAGTGGTAATCCCATCAAAAAATTCAAAAGATCAAAATTACCCATTTGGAGTACAAACCTTTGATGAAGTCCTCAAAACCAGACCAAAAATTGATCTACCTCGAGCAAAAATTAACGTAGACCGTGACATTTTGTTATTGCCGTACTCAAGGTAAGGCTAAAAGACAAGGAGCCGATTTAAATTTTACTTACTTAGTGGGACCACCGGCGCTCCAAAAGGCGTTATGCTTAGTCATAAAAATTTTGGAACAATGATGAACATTTTCGTAAAGCACTATGGCGAGCGAATTATCCCGGGGCTTGGTCAAAACTGGAGCTGGGATAGAGAAGCAGTTCTGCTGCAACTACCGTTTTATCATATTTATGGCATAGGGATTATTAATTATTCCATATTGAATGGAGCAACAGGAGTTATCATGTCGCATTTTGATCCGGATATTTATTGCCGAAGTATTCAGAAGTATAGGGTATAGTTTGGGTATATAACACTTTTCATGGCTAGCTGTCGGCTACTTGGCGAAGTGAGTAAGGAAGCCGTCCATCCGATCTGGCAAGTTAAGCAACGTTGGGCCCGCGGTTTCGATCT
>JAQGCP010000574.1:0-15959 GCA_034699885.1 Acrobeloides thornei | reverse complement strand
GTCTTAAAGTTCAAAATAAATCGTTCTGGAATCAATTGCGAACGGGAACAAGCTAGCTAATCGCCTACACAGGCCTACTCCTAAGAAATTCCGAGACTTCGTTTCTTGGAAATTCTTATAACCCCTCATAGGCTCATTTAGAAAAGATTGAAAATTTTCGCCAAAAAACACACAGAATATGGTTTTTTGGCCTATCCTATAAAAAAAATTGTAATATATTTATCTAGGCATAAACGGGAATTCTGCTCGGCACAATCATTGCGGGAATTTCCTTTGAGCCAATCATAAGAGTATCAAAAATAGCTTCATTGTAGCATCGTTTTGAAGCTGTTGCAGTTGTATGAACAAGCCAAAAAACTGGTTATCAACATGTGATTTTAACCGAGAAATTTCTTCATTTGAAAAGTGTTCGGGGTCTTGTTGCTAAAAATGAGGTAAAATGATGAAAAATCGAAAAAAGTACTTCAAGAATAGATGCAACCGTATCTGCATATGGAAAAGCAAGTTTGACAGAAAAATCTTCTATTTCAACGTTGAGCTAAAAATAATAAAATTGGTTAATAATTTCTTTTCGATCAGTCGGCTGGGTGGTTGGGTGTCTGCTATAATTTTTCTAAAACTTACTGTAAAAGAGCTTCTTGTTGCTACCAACTTAAACATGTTCAATCTTGATGATCGTACAGTCCTTCTAGGAATGCCTGATGGTGTCATTATAGGAGATACTTTTGGGGTTCTTGGGTTCACTACAGCAATGATGATTGTTGCCGAGGTTGTAGAATAAGGTTCAGTCTTTCATCCGGCAAATGGTCTTCTGAGTGAATATTCACACAATGAGTTTGTGTGGATTTCTCATAGGTGACATAGTTCTAGTTGCTCTCGGGGAGCCTATCGAAGACAGTGGAATATGCATAAGTAGAGCTGGAGACAAATTTATCGTTCTTAAAGAGTCATTCCGATCTGGGGAAGTTATTTGTTGAGGTCTAGTAGAAATTTTTTATGAAAAAAGAAAATTTTTTCGAAACATGACACCTTATATATGTATATAGTATTTTATATATGGTATTTTTGTGTGAAATCACAAATTTGACGTTATTTTTACGAAAAAAATTGAAACAACACATGGTATTTCGGATATTTCGGGAATAGGATTCAGGAAAATTTCGAAACTCCTCAAAACTTGTTAGAATCGATTTCTCGCTCAGATCACCCCCCCCCTTCTGCAGTTTAAAAAGATATTTGCGCGAATAATTGGGGAAAACGCGCGATTTTTCTGGGGGCTCATAAGCAGGTTTCCATACTTTTGTTCGCTACCGTATAAGAAAATAACCCTTTGATTTTTTTGTAATCTTCAATCTTACTATTTTTTCTTTCAGATCAAATCTTGATAATAATAAAATTGATATACTTGTTTATGCCCTTTTAGTGCCAAGTTTTTTCTACTACAATCACGCGATCAAAAAATCCTTATTTTCCGTTGTTCCAAACATAAAACCCCATCAAACTCGAAATTCTTTCACCTTTTCCGTCATTTGTTGTCATTTGACTTTACTTGGCTCAGAGCCCACACCGGTTTCTCAACGCACCTGTGAGTACCTGATATGAAGGTTGGGGAAACTTTTGTTCTTTATTTCTTTATTTTATTTTAAGACATTTTTCGAAAATTTGCTCTTTGGTCATCAAGAAAACTTCAGGGCTGGTTTTAGAGAATATTTAAAGAAAAAATTGTTATTGAAGATGAGATTGAATGTTTTTTAAAAGAACTTCCTTGCTTTTATTATGAATTAGATATTTAGAAAGATAAAATTAGAGTTAGAGTTTACATATTTCAGAATTAAATGAATGAGAGTAGGATAGGGGAGTAGAGTCTATTATTTGTAAAAAAGTTATTTTTGGGAAGAATCCCCAAAATTTTTAATTCAAGGCAGTGACGTAACTAAGGAGGGGGAGGGGAAATGCCCCATTCCGAGCCAAAGACTCGAAAAAATCATAAGGGTTCCTCCTTATGTTTTTGCCCAAAAGTTTAGCCTGTTTCTGAGCTAGCGTCAAAATTTTGCAATAATGGTCAAGTACTTAACGAAAGTGCCCATTGGATCTGGCAAGTTAAGCAATGCTAGACAACCAGGCTCGTAGAGCTGTGGAAACAGATAAAATTGTCCGGCTCTGTTTTGGTTGATTTTTAATATTCAGTTTCGGTCTTTTTTATCGGTTTTCCAGCTCTTTGTTTGGAAAATCACAAAAAGCCACTTTTTTTACCACCCTTTACTAGTTGACGTAATGGAATGACTAGGTTTTTAGATTTCTTTTTATGAAGGTCATTCTTTGCGTTCCAATGTTTGCAGTAAATTCTTTAAAATTATCTGATATGTTTCTAATTTCTGTGTCTCAAACCTCTGAAAAAATTCGAAAATAAATTTATGAGTAAATGGTAGTGTTCTCGCTTTTTGTGCTCAATGCCACATTTTAAATTACCCCCTCCTCTAGCATACATGTACAAGGGGGGTGGGGTAAATTACTTCCTCCCCCATTAATCATCCATCGGCCTAAATTTTGCCACAAAAATTCCGAAAAAAACCATAAGGAGGTGGACCAAAGTGTTGTTAAAATTTTCACTAAAAAATGACAAAAAAATCAATTATCTAGTGTTTTTCAGTCATTCATCCATCCATCTCACTCCCTTCGTTCATTCATACATCCAGCAGGGGTCGTTCCCCCCCCCCCTCCATTGTATATGTATGTTCCCAGTGTCGTTGAAAGAATGGTAAACGATGAGGAGGGTACTTTTACTCTGGTTTATTTTTCTACCTCGCCTTACTCACTGTGCCACGATTTTCGAACCTTTTTCTATCTTTCCCTAAAACAGGCTATAATAAAATCAAAAAGTTCGAGAAAAATTATGTAATGAGTCAATGCATCATGCATCACTTTTGGTCTAGACCCAGATAACCGGCTTTCATTGGCTTTCAAAATCCGCATTTGACGAATCGGTTACCTTGTTTTTCTTATCTTACGCATCATACATCTAGTTTTTTAATCATATCCTTGTCGGAATAAAAGTACAAGTTTTTCCAAAAATTTGAATTTTTAGGTACAACCAAAAAATGGTTTAAAAATGTAGCCTCTGAGCTTACAAAACTCTTCCAAGGAGAGGAACTCCATTTCTCCTTCCTTCTCCAGGTTGAATTGGATTTTTAACGCCGACAAATTGTCTGTGTCACCAACATCGCTTCACACAATTCAATTTCGCCTTAGGGAAGATCCGCGTCATTCTTCACCAACGGTGTGTCTTCCAAGCGACAGATCCGAAAAAGAAGTTAAAGAAGAACTATAACCATTTTATTTTGCTTCCCTATTTGTTTCAACCGCTAGATATTATTTTAATCAATTTTCTACAAAAAAATTTTAATTTCCAACAATTTCAATGACAAATATTTCGATATTCTGCTAATGTAACATAATTAAATTTGACTTTTCCTCCGAAAAAATACCCACGTAAAAAAATCTTTCAAAAAGACCCATTTCTAAGACCAGAATATTACACTTTTATTCTTCTAGTCTGATTTTCCATGACTGATATTCATATTTCTTGGCTAAATTTGGTTTTTCTTATCTTTACACTAGTTTTAATAGACCCTTTAATTGGTCAAACTTTGAAACCTAACCATGTCTCGTTGAATGAGAAAAGAAAACATATTGATGTCGATTCAACTTGGTTGGATAAGAAAAGTGATAAAGTTCAAGAGGTAGGAAGTAAAAGAAATTTAGAGAGTTTCTTCATCTTAACAAACACTTTTTTAAGCTTTTTATCATTGCTTTATAAACTAATTTCATAACCTAAATTTAAAATTTTTTTACTAAAAATGCTATTTTTTCAAAACTTTAAAAAAATTGGTTATTTTTGCACAAAAAAGATATTTTTGGACCAAAAAATTCGAAATTTTAAAACGTAATACCATTCCATTCAGCTCGCCGAGTTGAGTAGAATGAACACCATAACATGAGGTTTTCCATCCCAAGTCCATGGCTGAGTGGCTAAAGTTACAGATTTGCAGGTTATATCTCGGGTTCGAATCCCGCTTCGAATTTAAAGTTGTCCAAACTCCATTAAAATTTTTACCAGTTTTAGTTAAATGTTGACTATTTTTTCATTTTTCTCTCAAAAAATCATTTTCCAAAAATGGACCCATTCCCCGAAATCCAAACCTACCTACGCACATAGGTTCAGACCGATATTTAGTCGTTTTTTCCACCCATAAATATTTTAATTTTTAGGTCGGCTTAGACGCTAGTGACCCTGAAAGAGTCATTCTTGATTTACTCACAGAAAAGAAACAACTTAGTGCTTCTGCGCATGGAAATGTCGTCGCTGCTGAAACCACTGACGGACAGCGTGCTCAAGTCCAAAAAATTGGAGATAAAGGTGGTATTGCAACAGTCAATGGACACAAGTAAAAAACCTCGCTTTATTTTTATAATAAAAAATACATTTTAGAGCTCAACTTCGAACAAAAGAAGAAGGCAATGAACGCCATGCTTTATTAAAAGCTGATGGAAAATATGATTTGGATACTATTGCAAAGGGAAATTTAAAAGACCCAAAAGATTCCGAATTTTTGGCGGTTAATGATAGATTTAACTTTAAAGTGAAGCCAGAATCTCAAGATAATAAAACGGGTGATGGTACAATACATTTTAATGACAAAGTAAGTTTTTATGGTCCATTTTCGACCACTAAGAATATTGTAATTTTTGTGTGGATTCTCTCAAAATTTCAGCATTGACCGATTATTTCTCACCAACCGGATCTAATATTTTAATCATTTTAGGAAAAAGGCAAAACTGGTACCTATGCCTACACCATTGCACAACAAGGCAAAAAAGTCGACGGCACCCTATCTGCACATGATATCAACTCACAAGATGACTTTACCCAATCCCTATTCAGTCGCCGTGCTGATAAATATCATTGCACTGGTATTTAGAATTTCTTATTTTGACACATTTTTCAATTTTTTCTTTCAGCTGAAACTCCTGGCATCTCTCAGTGCTATGATGCTCAGGGAAGGAGTGTGGGCAAAGTGGTAGCTGATAAGAATGGCAACACAGTGGTCTATAATGATAAGGATGTGCCTATAGGGACAGGCACTGTTCGGAAAGTCAATGATCGATCATATGAAGTAAGTGAGAAAGGGAGAGTTGTTTGTGTCATTATTTTTCATCAAAATATAGGTGTTATTGGTAGAGAAATTGGGTTAAAAATCGGCCTAGTGGCCGATTTTTAAATATTCATATATCGCTAATCCCAGTTTTACTCTCCCTAAAAAAGTAAGTTCAACCTACAGGAGTGCCAACACGTGGCTAAAAAGCCACTTTTATAGACCCGGGCTCGAAATTTGAAGGGGCTGTTTGACATGTGCGATGACCGTAAACTGCAGCTTCAACCCATATATTGGGCCCAATCCTAGCGAACTTCCGTTACCATTCTTCTCAGTTTTTCACAGGGGAATATGAACCTACTGCGCTTAAAGATGTTTACTTTTTTAAATTTTAGGCAGTAATCTCAAAGAATCTTTTCATTGCTCGGCTCAAAGATGCTCGCCGAGGTCCTTGTTGCAAAGAAATAACTGGACAAGACTGTCCTGCCCCTATAAAAATAGCCAATCCTAAATTCCACCATCCAAGCGAACGTGATGATGATGGCACAGTACATTTGACATGGCCTGATTGTTTTGACATGTCCGTCGATGTAACCCTACCACCAAGTAAGAAAAATTTCGCCAGGGGGTAAAAAATAATGCCCCTTTATGAATTGTTTGGCCTGCGTGCGGACGGTCGATTTACGAAGATGTGTTTTTCAATTTTCAGCCGATGATGAGACGGGGGTTTTCTGTTTATACTTGGTCTATGGAACCGAGTGAAGCCGCAAACAATCTCTTTTCGCTCTTTATTTATGCCCAAAATTTAGATGTCCACATCGATAAACTAGCAATGAAACTAGATGTCCATTTACAACCTATCGGCAAACTCAGATGCATGGATGTAGCAACCTGTGGTCGAGAATGTTATTATTGCGATTGGTGCAAAGCCTCAAGAAAGCTCAAACTTCTTGAAAATACGGACGGCAACCTATGTCGTGCTACAGCAGCTGATAGAACTTATACACTAACTGTGCAACTTTGCCCTCCACCAGAAGATAAGAACTTTACTCTGTGCTCAACGTTTACGAAAA
The DNA here is from genome assembly GCA_034699885.1 of Acrobeloides thornei. NCBI lineage: Eukaryota > Metazoa > Nematoda > Chromadorea > Rhabditida > Cephalobidae > Acrobeloides > Acrobeloides thornei. The sequence goes on along the minus strand of JAQGCP010000574.1, from coordinate 9,733 downwards.
GTGTTTGGCAGAAAGATTATTGGCAAAAACAGGGAGCGGTGGATGTTTGGATGAAGTTTTATGAAAGAGGGCCAAGTAGAGCTGAAGTATGAAAAAAGCTCCTCCCTGTGTAACCCTCTATACTATAACTCCTGGAGAATGTCGCATCTGAGGCTTCATCCCCTTGAGGGGGGGGGGGTAGGACCTTGCCAATAGAGCCGAGCCTAAGTAGCTAAAAATACATACCCCCCCCCCCTACTATAGTCTCCCTATGTGTACCTAGGCCTACTGCCACACAAAGCCACATACCTCTGAGAGATAGATCTGATCCCTAGGTAGAACTTTGGTGAGGGTAAATTTCGGACTCTGAGTTGGATTATACCACACTCGGTGTCCGAGCCAATTTTCGCTCAAGAGGTAGGGTCCTTAAAAAAGTAAACTCTTGTGCACCCTTCCATCCAATAAATATCGTATAAATCTTTTTAATTTTAGCTCGAAAAAGAATTCTTTTCCCAGCTCGACAATCCCCTTCTCGGAAAAGCCTTTAAACTAGCTATTATTGGTGAATGGCTAGCCGCAAATAGCATCGATGTAAGATTTTTAACAGCTTTTTTATTTTGAACTCACATTTTAGCAAGGAAGCTATACCCCTAGCAATTGGGAGCTACTCGAATACTGGGTCTCTAAAAGAGATCCCGATCGCCTATTAGCCTGTGAACATGCGGTTGTGGATTATGAAATTGAAGGTGCAAAAGTTAAGTCAAATTTGCTATTTGAAGCTGCTACAACTGCAGGAAATGTAAGAATTTATTGCTTTTTAAGTTAAAGAAGTAATTTTAGCTTGATAACATTTTCAAAGACAAGAAATGTTCTGCTTTTGAAAGGCTTCAAGAAGCAAGATTCCGACAAGATGTTAAAGAGTTTAAAAGAAAAGGCGGCGGTGGAGGAATTTTAGGCGGCCTTGGAAATTTATTTGGCTAAAATTAGCTCAAAATCTGGATATGAGTGCATAATTGTTTGAGGCAATTGATTTTTTGATGTATTATTTGATTTTTTACTAATTGTAAATTTCGAATTTTTATTTTAATACACTGACTTTTTTATAATTTAAGAAAATTTTCCTGATTTTCAATCAAAATCTGATAATTGAAACGATTGTTATGCAGTGAATAAGAAAGTCACCCGCCCGATTTGGCAAGTTAAGCAACACCGGGCCTTCAGATTCAATCCCGTTCGGGAAAACTTTTGATTTTCAAAAAAATTATTTTCAGAGAACAAAAATTTTCTTCTCGAAAAGTTTTATCCTAGCGGGATCGAACCCCCAGACCCAATGTTGCTTAATTTATCAGATAGTACAGAACGCTTCCTTATCCTCTGCACTACGGAGTTGCAACTTTTTTGCATTCTTCTCGTGAAACAGACTATAAACAGGTAAACCTGTTTCTTGAATGCAATAAAAGCCGGTGTACTGAAAAAATTGAATATTTTCAATGTTCCGAATTTATGAATTTTTATTTTTACTTAACTTGTTATTAGATTTTTCTGTTTATCCCCGAGGTCTTTTCATATCTGGCAATGTTTTTTAGCGATGTTTTTAATTACTTTCTCGGAAAAATCTCATGTCTTAACCCCTGTACACAGGTTGGTGCATGCATATGTGTTAAACCAATTACACGGGTTAACCTAACCTCTGCAAGTACAGGGATTAATCCGTGAGATTTTTCTTCCAAAAGATTATTATTCTGTATATAATTTTGTAGATATTTTACTATTTTCATGCCACACAAACTTTTTTTAAACTTTAAAGTGCATTTTTTTAAACCCATTGTATTGCCATAAGACTTGTGCATTTGCCTTTTAGGTGAAATTGCCTCGAGTGTAGACTTCATGCAATAAGCCCAAATGTTTTTTATTGTACGATTTTTTATATAATTGTATATGTATTGATTCTATTTTGAGGGAATTACAAAAATTAAATTTTGAATGCCTATCCCCTTCTTCTAGAGAAGTAAAAGGAGGGGACACAAAAAATTTTACAGAAATAATACCCTCATCTCCGGACGAAAATTTTATTCTAAAATCGAAACACATGTGCTACTCCAGTGACGTAGGGAGAAGAGTAGACTAGAGGGGAGGCACTTTCTTAAAAAAGGCTGTTTTCCCCAAAAATCATAAGGGGGACCCTCATGTGCAGGGATTTTTTAAATTTTGGCCCACTAGGGGTGGGGACACCTGACCCTAAGGACCTATCTGTAGAGAGGAGGGAGAGAGCATCGTGGACCGGTGCCTCCCTTCCCCTGTTAGGGTTGAGGGCCCGAAAAAATCCTTGGTTATAAGGGTTCCCCTAATATTTTTTGGAAATCAGCCTTTTTGGGGAAATGACTTCCCCCCATATTAGGCCCCTAGCTACGTCCTTGCCTGCCCTTCTCATGTCCCTTTGCTTACGCTACTGGCCCCTGCCCCTTGTTCAATTTATCTATTAGACACATAATTAGCTTCAAAATAAATTTTATTTTCTTTTACAGGTTTTTATATGTACAGGTCCCTTTAACGTGTAATAAATGTATAATTTTAATCATAATCTTTTTGTTGACGCCGCACATAAAAATCCACTAAAGAAATTATAAAGAAAATTACGAAGATCGCTTACTTACGCATTGGACTTAAGCCAAATCAAGCCAGAAAAATATAAAAATCTTAGACAGTTTTTATACCAAAAACAATATTCAATCAAACATGATTGCTACTACTTATTACGTAGTAAAAACTCAATTTTTGCAAAACAGATTTACACGTCTTGTGACTATGAGTAAACATCCGGAAATGACAGTTTAACTTTAATCTCCTACATTCGGTATGCATCAGACCACCAAAAGCAAACTGCACGCTGAAAAATATGATTTTGCAAAAATTATTTGAAACATGGAGGTACGGTGTCAACAGTTCCACTAAATAGTGACAAATGTCACTATTTTGTCTAGCCTGCCATCTTTTCGTCGTTTAAAATTTTTTAAAGATAGTGGCATTTGCCACTGTTTTACAAGTTTTCTATAACTGTCACTATTTTTAAAAAATTTGCCACTTTTCTTAACATATGGTGTGGGCACCCTTATGGAGGTGTTTTGGGGAAACAGTAGGGAGCAATTCATGCAATCTCATAATGTTAAATAAGAGAAAGTTCGTCTCCCGCCATTAATCTACATCATACATTTATAAGGAGACCGGATAGGCCATCCATTGCGGCATGATTTTCCCAAAAAAATTTTTTGGGCCATGATTTCCCCAAAAATTAGAAAATGACGATTTTTGCCGGAAAATGATGACTTTTGTTGAAAATAGAAAAACGGACATTTTACAGTGAAAAATATATATTTTTTGGACATTTTTGGAAAAAATCACAATGGAGGACCACTATGTTGCGACTTCCGTGTCCGGTCACTTGACCGACCTGGTCACTTGGCCAACCCGGTCACTTGGCCAACCCGGTCACTTGGCCAACCCGGTCACTTGGCCGACTGAATTTTTGTACTTGGGCTTAGGCGTATGCTTAGACTTGGACTTAGGCCTACGCTTAGGCTTAAACTTAGGCCTAAGCCTAGGCTTAGGCTTGGGCTTAAGCCTAAGCCTAGGTTTAAGCTTGGGTTTAAGCCTAGGCTTGGGCTTAGATTTAGGCCTATGCTTAGGCTCAAACTTAGGCCTAAGCCTAGGCTTAGGCTTGGGCTTAGGCTTAAGCCCAAGCCTAAGCCGCTTACGATGAAAACCTAACAAGAGAAATAATCAATAACTAGTAGTTCTTTTTGGCATCATACAAGCAAGAATTTTATCCACAAAGAATCGAATACCAATTGAAATATAAAAGTACAGTCGGCCAAGTAACCGGGTCAGCCAAATGACCAGGTCGGCCAAATGATTTAGTCGGTCAAGTGACCGGTCGACCAAGTGACCAGTCGGCCAAGTAACCGGATCGGCCAAATGAACGGTCGACCAAGTGACTGGTCGGTCAAGTGACCGGAAATCCGTGCCTCCGGCGTGAGAGGGTCGTGCGTCATGATTTTCGAAAATTCGTACGTCATCCCCGGATGATCTGGGGGTTGTAAATGTATGATCTACATGTGTACAGGATGGCGCAAACAGGGCTGTAATGGAACAGGTCCAATGACTGGAACGGAACCGCCAAAATAACTGGAACAAAATTCTTTAATTTTCCTTTGGTTCCCTTATGTTTTTTCCCTAAAATTCCAACATTTTGAGCAAAAACATAGGGGAGTCCAAGATGATGCGAGCATGTATCTATATAAAAATTTTTATTTAAAAAGCACAAGTTATAACATATAACTATAAAATTAAACATAAACTATATACACATATTTACAAACATAAAAAAATCCTAACCAACAATATCTTATGGGGTTGAAATTGTAAAAAAAGTTCGATAATAATTTACTAGTGACTATTAATACTTCAGTATTTTTTTGTTTTGAAATAGACTTTTAGTACACCCAAAAAACTTTACTGACTGAGTCAGTTGTAGAGGGTTTTACTGCAAGCTGAAATTTTAAACAAAGTCATTTTTCGACCCTAAAATTTGTTTCCCTTTATACAGTTGTTTTTTGTCTCGAGCTTTAGATTTCGAGATTTTCAGCCCGAACCGTTTTTGGGCAAAAAAATTTTTTTTTATCCTTTTTGCACTTTTCCGATTTCCTATGTAGATTTTAGAATGAATTTTGAAGCAAAAAACACAGTTTTGGGCGAACTCTAGTGTATTGAATCAATCTTGACTCTATAAAAAGCTGATTATTGATCGAACTTTATAAAATCTTTTTCGAACTTCTTTAAATTTCATTCTCATTTGATATCTTAATAAATAAAATATAAAAACTAACTACGAGTTGCTTTAACATAAATATATCCTTTTGGAGGAAAGCATGGTAAGGCACTAAAAAAGCATGTTGGATTGAAAGATCTTGAATTTTTCGAAATTTTTCTTTCACGAACATGATGAATGGCACTTTTCCCTTTATGCAATTTTCTTTTTACTGTTGAATTAATTTTCGAAAATTTATTTGATTTAGTAGTTTTAATAGCCCGGTTTTGTTGTAATCTATATCCATAAGTTATAGAAACAAGTAATATAATAATATAGAAAAATATTAAGCAAGTCTTCATTTTAAAATCTAAAAAAGTGAAATTAAAAATTATTATGCTACCTTAGGAATTGGGTGAAAGGGTTTCATTTCTTGAAAAACACATGAGGATGAGTCACGCTTCCGATAAAAATATTCTAAACTATATTTTTATAAGTACCTATCTCTTAATCCTTAAAGAATCTTGAAACAGGACTCCAATTAATCCCTTATCGTACGTGATACTTTACAAAGGACTTTAAAAAAACAATAGTAAGCTAATAATTAAGAACAATAGTAAGTTAACATCTCCGCTCCTACGTATAATTACAACTATTGTCTTTCATAAATCCGACTATTCTTATAAGTAGTGAATTTTAATCCTAAAAATATGTTCGTGTAAAATACTTTTAAAAATGTTTTGATAGCAGGGATTCATCAAACGATGTGGATTTCGCCAACAAATAATGGTTCCTAATATTTTATTTTTGTTTTTCAATATTTGGTTATAGGAAAAAACACCCTTAACAATCGAATTTTTCACAAATTCGTTCGGATTCTGAAAGAGCATGACCGATTTTACCTACCTACAAAAAATCATGCAAAAAGAAATTATATTTTTCGACTTACAACTTGTTTTCGACTTGTTAGAGTGTTTTGAAATTAACTACTATTTTGAAGCAAAATCAAAATTCCGAAAATTTTGAAAAAATTCACTCTATTTGGCCTCACCCGTAAATTTTTTTTGCACATCTTTTTTTGTTAAATATTGATTTTTTAAACAATATAAAACAGCAACGCAGGTCGAAAATTTTTAATTCCTTAATTTATCGGAAAAAGCGAAGTTTCAGGTTCCGTTCCGTCCCGTTTACAGTTCCGATCCAGCCCTAATCAATAATCAGCGTTGTAATTTTGGTCCAAATTTGGGCGAGGGTGGGGTTTGAGAGAAATTTGGACTTGTTCTCTAAAGTTTTCATTTTTCTTCCCGGAAAATTTAAATTTTTTCAGGTTTTGGGAGGTACAAAGGCTCCCACTATTACGACGCGGTCAATCCTCATTTCCAAAAAAATCGGTCAAAAATATAGACAAGGTGCATTTACATGTGCTCAAATACTTATACTGAGTGATTTTCGATTTATCTGAAATATATATACAGAAAACTTTTTTTGAAGATTTCGTCACACCATCCATTAACATTTACAAACAGATGGTTTGACTATAAGATCAAGATTAAAACTTTTTAGACAAATTAGAAGAATTTAAGCTGTTAAAACGAAGACTTTTTAAAGACTTGGTCATACCCAAACTGACTGGATTTTTTAAAGATCATACCATCCATTAACATTTAATTCTTATATACGAACAGGAGCATATGTTCGTCTTATAAGACTAAGACCAAAATTATTTAGACTGAATAAAACTTTAAGCTTTTAATTGAAGCCTTTATGTAAAAGCTTTAAAATAAAATGGCAGACAGAAATAATAAGGTTAGATGAGGTCAAAATTTAGAAAAGAAAGCGTGTGATAATTTTAAACTTTAAGCAAAGAACTTCAGTACTTAATGGCCTTTTAAATATAGATTATAACCTTTCAACAGATTTTATTCCTCTTGGCGAGTTATAAAAAATACTGTCTTTCTTTAAAAAATAAAAAGCAAAAAAGTTAAAAACAATTGCAAGTGGTACTCGAGCTTTTCAGCGATACTGCGTACGTGAAATATTGTACTTGCCATGCGTGCCCACTTTTTTGTACGTTCAGCGGGAAACAGAGTATCGTATTTCTTCTAAAATACCCCCCCCCCTTCTAAAATAATCCCCCTCACAAGGAAATTCCCAAGTGTTCAGCCACAACCTATATCGAAAGTAACGTCATTTGATAGCATTTTTGATGGAGAAAACATATTTAAGCAAATTAGAATTCACATCTCTAAAATTTTTGAGAAAAATCGATTATTTATAATTTTGGCCAAATAGGGAAGTTGAAAAGGCTATTTTAGATGTAATACGGTATAATCTATTTTCCTTGGGATGAACACGAACTTGACGTTATTTTGTGTAAAATTCATATTGACCGAGATTTTTGATAAAATACGGCACTTCTCGAATGATGATTAATCGGAGCTAAACGGAGATCTACAGTTTTGATTTTTCTACCCAAACTTAGGGGAGAATATCCCCCAAATGATCATATATGGACAGTTTAAATTGGCTAAGTTGAGCATCATTAAACATAACATATCGAAAGGTGCCATATTTTATCAAAAATCACGGTCAATATGATTTTTTACAAAATAATAACATCAAATTAGTGTTCCTTATAGAAAATATGTATAATTGTGTTTTTTCGCGAAAAAATCAATAAAGCAAAATTATCGGTCGGGACGGTAGCTTGAACCAGGGTTTATCGGAATCCAAAAACGCGAATTTTCACTTTTTGTAAAAAAGATAGGATATGTTTTTAGGCCTTAAATAGCAACCTGAAGGGTGTTTCAACATATCTTGACCGGCTAGAAAGGCTTTTTCCGATTTTCATCCGCCGTGGGTCCCGGTTCGAACCGCAAATTTTATAGCTTTTCTTGTTACTGTGTAGCATCTTCACCGAAAATCGATACTCTGTTCTTTCACATGCAGTGCATTCTGAACTTTAAAAAATTGCAAAAAAGAAGAATCGATTTGGGTTAGAAGTTGGATAAATTTTATACAACAGAGTAATTTATTCAAATAAATATTTTTTAAATACAATGAAAGGTGTTAAAATATAGTAAGTTTGAAGAAAATATCAAATATGTATCTTGCACTCCTCTCTACTCCTAATTGGTATGAAAATTTAAAGATTAATTAAAAAATAAAATTTAAAATAAAGGGTCGTTTGGTAATTTTGTGGCAAGCCAAAAACGAAGGATGATTTTTTGAACGAAAAGGTGAAGTGCGCATTTCCGGGACAGCCCTAACATATGATTAAATTCAATTCAATAACGATTATTATTATTTCCGTTGATATTTATCCGTCCTTTTTTGGTATTTCCTGTCTGAACCACTTGCTTAGGCGATATTGTCTTATTGCTTTTTAACAAAAGTTTCTTGCACATACTAATCGCGCTAGCTCTTAATGACTTATTAACGATGAAATAAAATACTCCAGTATCACCTAAAAACTTTTTTAAGCCAAAAAATCTTTTACATTTAGTTACCATGTGTCATTTGCCATAAAATATGCGCTAGTGCAAAACAAAAGTCTGGAACGTAAAAATTATAGAAAAAAATGTAAATCAAGCCAGTTCCCATGATTTCCATTGAGATCATAAAGGATTGAATGTTGACCTTAAAATTTAAAAAAAAACATGAAAAATCTTTTTATAAAACGTATAATGTGCGCCTGTTTGTTCGGAATAACTTTTACAGGTTAGATACAAACCCTTATCACGATATACCATGTTGAGATGACAAAATTATAAGATTTTTGACACTAAAATCGAGAGGGTAAAAAATAAAAAAATAGAAATATAGAGGGGATCAAAAAATTTCATTGAAAATTTTGACTTTTTTCATATGTAGAGGTCAGTGTTGTCCCGTGTACACATGTGTTGTGTACACACGAGCGAAATCGTCGTAGGAATTGAATTTGAATTTATTTTCTTTATAGATTTGTTATTCACGGCAAAAGAAAATTTTGGGTCAATGTGTTCAACTCATCAGTACTCATGTGTACACAACACAGTGTGTACACACATGTGTACACAGTGTGTACATACTGTTTACATATGTGTACACACGTGTACACGTGTTGTGTACACACGAGCGAAGGAATTGAATTTGAATTTATTTCCTTTATAGATTTATTATTCACGACAAAAGAAAATTTTAGGTCAATGTGTTCAACTCACGAGTACTCATGTGTACACAATGTGTACACACTGTGTACACATGTGTACTCATGTGTACAGGGGACAATACTGATCGGGGTAGAAACATCCGGTGACTTTTGGTACGACCAAAGCTATTGAGAGAAGCTATTGTTTCTACTCAAAATCTACCTTTGATGGGCACAAAGTCTGCGATCGATTGCTCGTTATAATGAACATTTTGGTAGAGAAAAACTGGCCAATTGTTTTTCAACCGTTCTTGTGCTAGCCAAATTGATGGGATGATATATTTGGTGTGGGAACAAATCTAAACTTTTTGTCAAGATGACTAAAAATTTATCATACCTGAGTGTATCTATCCAAATAAAATGCATAACCAGGATTTTCTGGTTTTCCTCTATTTCCATAGAATTCTATCAATTTTTCTTGAACTTCTTGAGCCTTTTCTCCAAAGACTCTTTCTGGAGCAACAAATTCTCTAATAAACTGCTTTAGACTTTCTTCCCCGAAAGTTTTGTAGTCTTCTGGAGGAATGTAGAGCTCAGCTATTGTTGGCTCGTTCTTAAGTAGTGCTAAAATTGCAAGAAGGCCTCCATTTCCGGCCTAGACTCTCCATGAAGCCTGATCAGACTTCTGCGAGTTCTGTCCAAGAAGCCCACTTAGGTCTCATATGGAGCCTCCCCAAGTCTCATCAAATAGTATATAAAGGAAAATAATCTAGGGCCATCATTCATTCATTTTATACACTTTTTAATACAAAATAAATCTC
>JAQGCP010000573.1:0-15965 GCA_034699885.1 Acrobeloides thornei | reverse complement strand
ATCAAAGTTTGGATAAAATATCATGGCTTGTCTTGTCCATCATTTCTCGAATCAACTCGTCAACATCCTCCACAAACACAATTTCCATGGATTTCTAAATTAATTCTACACTATGAACTCGTAAGTGGGTTGAGATGATATTTTCGTACGTAACAACAACTCCAACGATATTGCTTAATTATGCGGAAGCGTATGCAAAATGACGTTATGCTGCAACCAAGTGGAATTGAAAACTTACTCGTATGTTTTCGTCGAGATCCATTACGTCCTTCCTATTGTCTTTGGGAAGAGCCACGCGGAAGATTGCGTTTCTATGCGCTGCAAGCACCTTTTCTTTAATCCCACCTACCTAAAAAAAGAACTTTGCACATCCATATATCTACGTCAATTGCTAACAATTATGGGATTTTGCATCCCTAGAATCGATTATGGTCGTTTGTTTTTTTATAGCATACGCGATTTGCGTCAAAACGATTAAAAGATAAAGAATAGGGTCATTAGTGATTATCGGCTTAAACGAAGATACTTTGCTAACAAGGTGCTATGTATGAAAAAAGGATGTGAGAAGGGATTTAGCAATCTATACTAACAGGGTGTATAAAAAAACTGGAATTTTTAATATTTTTTCGATCCGAAATTTTTTTTTCAAAAATGACCCTATTAGGGCTAATTTTATGCGAGGAATCGATTGCGCGCATTTCCAACACTGCCCTGACCCTGAATCAGGGAATCGAGTGCGTGTATTGAAGCGAAAATCAAAATTTTTTAGATTTTCTGCCTGAAAATGACTTTCTGGGGGTAAATTTATGCGGGGAATCGATTGCGCGCATTCAAAATCAACTAATTTCCCTGAATCAGGATCAGGGAAGCGTTTTCAAGCTTCGGGAATGCGCGCAGTCGATTCCCCACATAAAATTACCCCTAGAAGGATGATTTTGAGGCAGAAAGCCGAAAAATTTTCGATTTTCGCTTCAATGCAAAACACTCATTTACCTGAATCAGGATCAGGAAAGCGCTTTCAAGCTTCGGGAATGCGCGCAGTCGATTCCTCGCCTAGAAAAACCCCTATACAGCTGGTTTTCCGGCGAAAATTCGAATTTTTCACATTTTCGCTTCAATAAATACACTGCTTTCTCTGAGTCAGGGTCAGAAACGCCTTCAATAAATAAGGATTCTATCCTGTCCTGTTCTAAACAATGTTCATACCGGTAAAACTTTTCCGGTGAGTGTAACTTCTCCCGTCACTGCCGAGTCTCGACGGATTCTTTTCCTTGAAAGAAGTGAAAATAATGCCAAAGTGAAAGCACACCCAGCCGAAGGCCCATCTTTTCCAATCGAACCGGCGGGTAAATGTACATGAAGATCCGACTAGAAAATTCTTGTTATGTTATTCGTACATTTAACATTTGTCATAGTACCTTTTCCAGATGGCTTACGTCTAGCCCATATTGATTGGCATGCGAGCGAACCCAACTCAGGGACACTTGAATCGATTCTTTAATCACATCACCGAGTTTGCCAGTGGTCACCACTTTTCCCGTCCCTTCACTTAGAACAGTTTCAATCACGAGGACTTCCCCGCCGAATGGGGTCCACGCAAGACCAAAAGCGATTCCAAGCTGGCTTGCTGTTTGCCGACGGATCATATCCGTTTGAATGTATTTTTCTTTCTAAAACACTATTAACACGGGAACACTTCTTTAAAATTCCGGGATATTCTACTATTTTGAATTATGCTGAACAACTTTCAAAAAAAATTTTTTTGAAAAAATTTGTTATTTATAAAAAGAAAAAATTCATATTAAATTATAGGCAAAATTAAAAATCCGAATTTTAACGTGAACTTGGCTCAGTGGTAGTGCTTCCGGATTCTAGTCGAATGGTCTCGGGTTCGAATCCCACCTGAGTCGATTTGATTTTGCATCGTATATTCATGGCCAGACACTTTTTTTTCAAATTTTTTTGAAAATTGTTCAACATAACTCAAAATAATAGAATATCCCGGAAAATTGAAGAAAAAAATCGATTGAGCGTGAAAACGCTTCCCTGACACTGAATAATGTTATTTTCGTTTCAATACACTCACTCTCTTCCTGAATCAGGATCAGGGAAGCATTTTCAAGTTTGTGTTCCCGTGTTAAAATTAAATGCAAACATACGCCTAGGATTTTGTGCACTTCTTCTTCATTGACAACAATAGGCAAGTTCAATTTGGCTGCTATAATGTCGGCCTCGACGTTTCCGCCGTTGATGGATTCGGCGATTCGCAGGGCAACATTCCGACAAACGGCTCCGATCACACGTTCGAGTTGACGTACCCCCGCTAAAGTATCATTTTGTAGGCGAAAAAACGCTTCCTTGATTCAGAGAAGGCTTGTGTATTGAAGCAAAAAGTCGAAAAATCGCATTTTTGCGACTTTTCGCTTCAATCACACGCCTTCCCTGGATCAGAGAAGCGTTTTTTTGCTTCGAAAATGCCAAATTCGGATTCCCTCACATGTTTTACTCCTAGAGGATTCATTTCCAGAAAAAACTTTTCGAAAATTTTCTTTTATGGTAATACCTTCTCGTGTATAATTTTCAATGATTTTCAACAACGCCTCTCGCTCTAGCTTCATATATTCGGGGGATAAGGCATGGCGTTCCAATTGCTTCGGGAGAATGTGTTGTACTGCAATCCGCAACTTCTCATCGGTGGAATAGCTAGTTAGCTCCACCAACTCCATACGGTCTAGCAAAGGTGCCGGGATTTTTCGCACGTCATTTGCAGTTGCAATGAATAGGACTTGGGACAAGTCGAAGGGCACATTGAGATATCTAGAAAGTGTCTCTAGAGAATGAGCTGTAAAATTCGTACAAATCGGTGAAGCTGTTGTTTTGTTCCGGATCCAAAACTTCCAATAAGGCTGCTGAAGGATCGCCTTGTGGACCGGGACCCTAAATGCATGAGGTCAATTACAGAGTGGGCTTAAAGGATCAGGCCAAAAAAATTCTTTGACAAAAATTAGTGAAAAAAAACTTTATTCAACCTATGAAAAAATGATATATTCGGAAAGATCATGAAAAATTGAGAATTTTTTGTTTTTACGGCATCACTTGAATCGTTTTCCCCATCGAGATAAATTCATTTGAAAATATGAATTCATGTACACGTTTTCGTTGTAATAATCAAACTTTTTTGAATTTTTTGCGGAAAAATCGTGAAAAAATAGCACCAATCGACAGAGAATTTTATACCGAACAACTTTGCTAATTGAAGTTTGCGTAAGAAATTTTTTCAAACAATCAAAGCACATGGGAAATCTGTTCGATATATGTGGGAGGGAGCCCACCCTGTAGATTGGCAAAGTCTTACAATTTTGTCCACTTCGTCTAACAAAATAACGGGATTGTTTGATTTGGCTGCTTTTATGGCCTGAAGAATACGACCTGGCATAGCACCAATATACTAAAATGTAAATTTTTTCCAAGTGGACCGGCCCTTTAATACCGTTTTTCGATGTCCTCGAATATCACTTTGGTCTCGAATACCGCCTAGTGCTATTCTGAAAAATCAACACATAAGTTTATAGATGTTGAATAGATGCAAAAAAAACCTTTGGAAGTTCCTGCCCAATGATTGTGCTACGGACTTGGCCATACTGGTCTTTCCAACTCCTGGCGGACCGGCAAGACACAAGATCGGACCTTTGAGCTCATTTTTCAATTGCTTTACAGCCAAGAATTCCAAGATGCGTTTCTTCACTTCTTCCATCCCCTCATGATCCGCTTCCAATTGTTGCCTAAACTCCATATTCACAAACAAAAAATCAAATAATGCCTTGATTTTTTGATATCATGTTTGTCGTTAGTGCTTCTGCTCCATGGCAAATCCGCAACAAAGAGTAAATAAGAACGGAGGATTGAATGTTCGGGTGAGCTGTTTGGTGTGTTCTTGAATTTTTCGAACTCATCCATAACCGTTTCTTTGACAATGCCGTCAGGCAGCCCAGCGGCTGCAAGCTTTTGAAGGATCATTTCTGCATCGTTTCTTGGCTTCCTACCATCGTTTCGTCTATCAGTCGGAATGACTTGGCTTTTAGTCAGCCGATCGAGTACCGAAACGATGTTATTTTCATCCAACTTTTTTAAAGGATCAACCTTTATTTTCTCTTCAAGTTGGGCGTTCTAGAAATGTGTATGCAGCCCCCAAACGAAAAAACGTGGGTCCTTATATAGCTTTTTTATGCATCCCCTGCGTGGTCGTATTGCGGAAAAATTAGTATTAGTACTAACTACTACTACCACTATAAGCTACTACTATAGACTACAAACTACTATTACAGACTAGTAGTAGTAGTTTGTAGTCTGTAATAGTACAGACTACTATTATCACTACAAGCTATTACTACAAACTACTAGTACTACAGACTAATAGTAGTAGTAGTTTGTAGTTGTAGTCTGTAGTAATAGACTGTAATGATAGCCTATAGTAGTTAGCACTAATCCTGACTACAAGCTACTACTAAAAACTACTAGTACTACAGACTAATAGTAGTAGTAGTTTGTAGTGGTAGTAGTAGTCTGTAGTTGTAGCCTGTAGTAGTTAACACTAATCCTGATTTTCCCGCCATACGACCACGCAGGGATGCATTAAAAAAGCTACATAAGCTGTGTGTATGAGTCTAAAGCTCCATAACTATAAATTACTTTGAAGTATTCTTGGAGCATTTCATTGACAGTATGCGTGCGATTTGCTACATCCAGTTCCGCCAAATAGGCCAACTGGTGCTCATAACTAACGGACTGGAGAAGCGACATGCACAAGTCGGTAATCTCATCGAATTTATGTACGGTAACATTCGAGAGCAAATTCTAAAAGGGATATAGCCATAGAAAAAAACTAGGCTCAAACAAACGGTATATGCAACCTTTAGTTGGCGAAGTGAGGGATTTGATTCATTATAAGTTGTCATGATGAGACGTTTCACATTCTCTATGAACTCTTTTTCAAGTGTTGATGAGATGTTGGCTGAAAATGAAGAACAGTTCTCCGAATGAAGTTATAGAACGGGTTTGAGTATTGACACGAAAACCCTGAATTTAAAATTTTTGAAATACGCTTAATTATTAGTTGTATTTAAAAAACGGCATTCTTTATAGCTCGATGAGACGATCAAAATGACACAAAAATTATCCAATTTGGTAATTGCTTTAGGTTATTGAAACGAAAACATGAATCAGAGTTTTCGCTTCAAGAACCCAAAACAGTTATCAAATTGAATAAATTTGGTGTCGTTTCATTCGTCTCGTCGAGCTATAAAGAATACCGTTTGTCTCTTTTAAATACACCCAATAATTAAGCATATTTAAACAAATTTAAAATTCAGGGTTTTCGTGTCAATACTCAAACTCATTCAATTTGTGGCACAACGTCGTTGTGCCAAAAGTAGCCTTACCATGAATTGAATAAAGTTGTTTAACCAAGCACATTGGAGTCGCGAATTGCTCGATACGTACACGGGAAACACCCAGCAAATGTAATGTATAATGAAGACGTGAATTATTGGCTGACCAGCACATGACCTGCTCAACGGTAGCTGTTGTTGCAATAGGATACACCTTCTAAACTCGAGTATAAACTATTCAGCCCAGGGGTCTAATAAATACTTTTCCATCCTTCTCTTGCTCATTTTTGTATGCGACAGCTATCAAGGAATGATTCGAGTTGGAATTTAATAGACATGTCTCAATCATCGTAATGCTTAAATCATATAGTAGAAGTTTTTCTGGGTTTACACGGTAGATTTGATTGAATCAAGTTCGGTGATATTGAAACGATTGATGAAACATTAGAAAATTCAAAAAATTGCCGATTCGACACTTTCCTGCAATCGAAATTCAGAAATTCCTTCGAATTCGCTACCCGAAAACCCCCGACTACAAAAATCAGAATTTTTTGAAAAAAAAAAGATTTTTTCGCTTGGGGACCAAGGGGAAAATTCGATTTGTCAAAAAATTCTTCAAATCGACTGACTTTTTTCGGGTATGAGGAACACCAATTCGAAGGAATTTTTGAATTTTGACTGCAGGAAAGTGTCGAATCGGCAAATTTCTCAAAAATTTTTGAATTTTCTCATGTTTGATCAATCGTTTCAATATCACCGAACCTGATTCAATCAAATCAACCGTGTACCCAGAATCAATCGTGTACTCAAGATTTTGTGGTTTCGGACTTATGAGGATAATACAAAGGTATCTGTGGGCAAGTGGCACCCCATGTGTATCTCGAAATCTAAAAGGGAAACACATGAAAATTTTTGTATTTCTGGAATCAGCATAGTCGAAAACCTACGGTATATAGCGATTTCAGGGAAAAATAAGGGGGCTCAAAAATTCTGTACGGTTGGTTTGTAGAGAAATCGTCTTTTAACATGTGAAGTAAAAATTTACTTAGCCTGTGACCTAACCGGAATTTTCATACGTGCACTTGGGTACAGAACGCCATCTGTGACTAATAAAACTGGTAGTTCCATGTCAGGTTTAAGCTTGATAAATTTAGCAACTATTTATTAAAAGATATTGGCATAAATTTTTTTCTCTCACATATTTTTTCTCACGTAGTAATGGTATCATACGCCACAATGCCGTCATGACGCCTATCACGACGGCGTCGCGGTTTCATAACAGAATCGCGGCGTCATGACGATTCGCGACGTCACAACGGCGTCATGACGGCATTGTGATATCATGACGGTGTCACGGCATCATAATGGCATCGAGACATCACGACGGCCTCATGACATCATCGCAACATTATGACAGCGTCGCAGCGTCATGACGGTATCGCAATATCATGACGGTGTCGTGACGTCACAGCGGAGTCGTGGCGTCATGATGGCATTGTGACACGAGAAAAAATGTTGTATGAGAAAAAAATTAAATTATGTGAGAAAAAAATGGGATCCGAAAAATATTTATAAATAAATAAGTGAATATATTGAGCATATTGTAGAATTTTCAAGAAACTTCGAACTATAACTGATAGAGGTGTGTGTATGTGCACTTAAATTGTGTTCAGAAAATTCACACTACAATTACTGGAGTCAACATTTTTGGTAAATATTTAAATGTTTTTTGATCATTGTTTAAAAAGTGATGGAGAAAATTTTGATTTTTCTTACAGGGTGATTAAAAAAATTAGAATTTTGCGATTTTTTTCACAAATTTTCAAGTTCTTTCATAACCCTATAGGAGGTTTTTCTATGCGAGGAATCGATTGCGCGCATTCCCGAATCTTGAAAACGCTTCCCTGGCCCCAAGTTAACCTATTTTTGCTTCAATACACATGCTTGTTCCTCAAATCAGGGAAGCGTTTTTAAAGTTTGGCAATGCGCGCAATCGATTTCTCGCATAGAAAAACCCCCTATAGGGTTATTTTGATGAAAATTAAAAGCTTAAAATTTTTTGAGAAAATAGCACAAAAATCGCAAAATCCTCAACTTTTTTGAACCACCCTGTACTTATTAGGTTATAATAGAAACTGTTGTAGTATAGCGTGTAGTGTAGTAGGAGCATCATGAAAATATTGTTAGAAAAAATATCTTTACATGTCTAGCAACTTACAAAAGACCATCTTTTTTTCTCGATGAGAAATCGAATTTTCTTATTGGAGAACTCATGCTTGAACACCCTGTACATTTTTTCAAAATCAATTTTCATGAAACATTCAGATGATAACACATAATAACTATTTATTTACATTTACGTTTCCAAAACAAATTTGGCTGAGCTATTAAGCGTCGAATCAATTGTAATTCAGTACTACTTGGTTGTTGGGAACCCAGCAACACCTTTAAAGCCTTGATATCTTTTAGAACATGCTGAAAAAAGGTAAATATCAACGGTTACGGAATAAAATTCAACTTGAAATAATAGATGTTGACGAAAACTCTTCCTTGTACTAACAACATATAGGCAAATTGGGCATTGGTTCGACGAGAGATTTGCTGAAAATTGAGGCTATCATACGTGGGCAAGGGAGGGGATCAGCAAGCAAAAATGCGAATTGGGATACTTAATTTTTTTCGCGAATGCGGCAAATGGGGGGGGGGGTCATGTCCCCTCTTGCCCACATATGGTTTAAGGCTAAGCCATACATGGACAAGAGATGGGATCAGCGACCAAAAATGCGAATTGAGTACTTAATTTTTTTCGCGAAAAAATGGGAGGATCATGTTCCCTCTTGCTCACATATGGTCTAAGGCTAAGCTTAAGGCTAAACCTAAAGCTAAGTCTATGTCTAAGCCATACGTGGGCAAGAGATGGGATCAGCGACCAAAAATACGAATTGGGTATCCACATTTTTGCAAATTGGGTCTATAAAAAATATAATTCTCGCGAGTTTGGTATATAAAAATGCGAATTTTTTTGGCGATTTTTGTGATTTGAATGTTATTTTTGGCGAATTATGCACCTTTTTGATAAACCATTTCGCATTTTTCACATAAAAATCTCAAAATTTTCGCGCTTCGCTCGAAAAAATGCGAATTGGGTACTAAATTTTTTTCGCGAATGAGGCGAAATGGTATGGGACTATATCCCACCAATGCCCACATATGGAGGCTATGAAAATTTTTCATTACCTCGTAAATTGAGGTTAGGGCAGAGTCAAATTTCTACCTTGAACGTTTAATTGAGAATTATCAATGTTATACATAACAGTGTTCATAAGGGCGCTAAAGTGTGTAATAATATGCTGATCTCGAACATTTCGGTTGAGAAACACGCGAGGGCATGCAAAGCAATAATAATAAGATACACGTCGTGATTCTGAATGTATTTTCTCATAATGAAGAGCCATCTCATCGCTGGCTAAAATTGAACTATTTAGAGAGAATTGGGATACTACTAAGGATTAACGAGCCTACTACTTAACGTGATTTTTTTCAAAAAATTTGTTTCTTTAGAAATGACCTCTCTAAGGGTAACTTTATGCGGAAAATCGATTGCGCGCATTGATAAAACATAAAAATGAGTTTTTTCGAAAAATTTCTAATTTTGACCATTTTCGCTTCAATACATATCCTGAATCGGAGTTAGGGAAACATTTTCAAGATTCGGAAATGGGCGCAATCGATTTTTCGCATAAAGTTACCCAAAGAGAGAGGTAACTTTTCATTTCCAAAGAAAAAAGCTAAAAATTTTTTTGAAAAAAATCACCTTAAGTGGGCTCGCTAATCCTTAGCAGAACCGAAAATTGAAACAGCAACAGTTACTTGAGAAAGTTCGGTAACAATTTGAACACTCATTCATCAAATCTTTTGTTACCGGCTTATCAACATGTTCTGATTGAAGTTTAGAACAATTTTGTTCATCCAATGAAAGCGAGTCATACAGGCGAAAATCTATTTTATCAGTCCATGAAGTGAGTATATCGGGAACTTCATCTTTCATACACCTATAAACAAAATCTTAACATCTCGAGCAGAATTAATAAGGTGTACATTTTTGAAGACGTGTTGTGTACGTACACATAAAAAATTTAATCCACTAAATCTCGATCCAGAAATCCGTTTTCGACAAAAAAATTTTCAAGAGTGAAAACATGATTTATTCTTAAAAAGACCGATCGGATCGTATTAATTGTAAAATAATTTCTAATGTATTTCTAACTTACTTTGAGTCCATTTACCCAAATATATTTAACGAATAGTCGATAGCATGTTTTAACCGAATAACGTGAACTATTAATCCAAAACTAGATTTATAAAGAGGCGGATTCCTTGCGCGGATGAGAAGGAGAAACATAAGAGCGACTCTATCGATAAGGATGTCTTCCATGATCTCATTCCACTTTTTTGAACAAAAAAAAATTTAGCATGGATATTAAGTAGTGCTGAGTCGAAATCGCAATCTTCAAAATCGAAAATTTTGAGATTAAAATTTCGCGAAATCGGGGTTGAAATTAGAAGACAAAATCCTACTACATTAAACGTCTAATGTCTGTCTAGAAGATCTCGAGAATAATTGATTTAAACCCTCAGTGGTATTGCAAAAAGTTGTAGGAAGATCAATGAGAAGACGATTGACACCAAAATCGAAATTGAAGACAAAAAATTTTATTCATTTTTTACCCCTTGGGGGACCAAGAAAAATATACATTTCAAACTCAGTATATACTGAGCTTGATTTTCCCGCCAACATGCATTCCTAAGTGGTCGTGTTGGCGGAAAAACTACTAGTACCCTCTATGTTTTTCGGACTTTCGATCCATAAAATTTTCTCGAAATGGCCGTTTTTAAGCTGAAAATGTTCAGAAAGTTACGATTTTTGTTGAAAAAATGGAAAAATTTTGGGTAAAAAAGGTTTTTAAAAAACCAAAAGTCGATGAATTGATTTGTTGTTTATCGATTATACGGTTGTTTTAACCATCGGTTACGGTTTTCTTATCTGTTATTCAAACATACGGATACGATTATCCCTGCTCTACGTGACGGTCCCTACTCAAGTCTTTATTTAAACAAGTTTTATGATAAAAATAAGATTTTTATTATCAAATATGTTAAAAGAAAAAATATAACAAAGATCAACAATAACAAATGTGTCAGAAATCTAAATGTTTAAGACACCTCAACAATTTCTTATTCGTAGGTAGCTTTGATAATCCAGTTAGTGGTTCAAACGCTTTCAGTATCTGGAACTTGAATGAATCCAATGCATTCAACTCACAAAATCTTTGTATGGCATCAATCAACTGTTGGATCAGTAGTATGCAATCGGGCAATATTACATCAGGATTCTCTTCTTCTGATATCAACCGAGCTAATAAAGGACACATCACATTACAGCAATTCACTAGCCTTGCTTCCGAGTCCAATGGTGATTCTTGTCCTTGAGCACTTGGTCCCAAAATAGAGAAATCCATGGTTGAAAAGTGTATCGATAAATCCACTTGGCTAGTTCTTTCAGAAAAGCTAATCACATCCGTTGCACATTGGTGATTCTTGGACATCCCATTCTTCGAATAAGCAGCCAAGAAGTGTTTCCAAGCTTCAAGAACTAGAGTTTTATCCCTTGGTCGGCGCTGGCCTGACATTAGCTGTAAAAATACATCAAATAAGTCCACGTTCTTTAAACAAAGCTGTCCATAGTTCTTCATCACCAGTATAAGAATCTTGAGAGCAAAAACACGCACTGCCATTTGCATATGTGTCAGGGCACGTAAAATATGAACCAAAAGAATGGGAAAATGCGACTCCATTATAATTTCATCCACTTTGCAAATCACTTCCAATAAATTCTTTAGATGGTTCCGTGTTGTATTGTCATTGGTCTAAAAAAATGCGAAATTACACACAATAAAATTTAAACAGCCTATTATGCTTCCTTTGAAAATTTTTGTTGTTGTAAAATTGGCCCATGAAATCCTAACCCACTACTTTCAATCGGTGATGTAAGCATAGGGGGAGCGAGGAAGCGGTAAGAAAAAACATAAGGAAACCCTTGTTTTTTTGAAAAAATTTTCAGCTCCCTTAAAAAATTTCTGGCTACGTCATTGCTTTCAATACGTTTTCTTATTCCCATCAAATAGCTATATCACTCAACAAATCAAATTGGTGATAAAAATACCATTAAAGTTTTACTCTTACTTCTTCTCCAATTAGTCTAGCAACAGAAGGCACAATAAAGCGTAAATATTTGTTTAGCAACTCGTTATGACTGGATATTAACTGATAAATGCCTAAAAATATAATGGTACACAGGATAAGCAAAAAAGTATCGTAACCTCTCTTAAAAGTTTTCATAATGAAAATAGCTTAAATCAGTGCCAGGATAATTTTTTTATTCTTTAAAAATGTGCGCAGTCAATTGAAGACTAGAAAAATCCCTATCCGGTTTTCCAACGCAAATCCGAATTTTGGTTCATTTTCGCGTTAAATATCCACCCGTTTCTAAATGACGCTCAAGTCTGACATAGAATATAAATACCTAATTTAAAGAATAACCTACCTGCAATAGCATCTCGCCGCACATTCTGACTGTAATGGCCTAGCTGTTTACACAGATCTTCCAGTGTGAGTCCTCTAACTGTAGTAACCGGTGAAGCTTTATCTTTCAGCTGTTCTATTAACACAACTTTTTTGACAGACATTCGCGTATCAGTGACATTAGTCTTTTTAAGAACCTTTCCGGGCTTCAATTTCTGCTTCTTAAAATCTTCATTT
This sequence comes from Acrobeloides thornei, assembly GCA_034699885.1. Classification (NCBI taxonomy): domain Eukaryota; kingdom Metazoa; phylum Nematoda; class Chromadorea; order Rhabditida; family Cephalobidae; genus Acrobeloides; species Acrobeloides thornei. Next base: position 3,759 of record JAQGCP010000573.1, on the reverse strand, counting down.
TTGGCTTTAGACTTTTTCTTCGACATACTAAACAAATTCAATTTAAAAATGTTGTAATCAATTTTCCAAAAATAAAATCGAATTGCTAAATCGCGTCAAGATCGGTCGTTGTAGCGACATGTTAGATGTCGCAAATGTTAATTTTTTGAAAAAAAAACTTTTTATAGAAAAAACGTTAAGACCAGGGGTGCCAAGTCAGCTGATTTTTCAGAAAAGTGCTGCTTTTGAGACGTCAAATCTAACCATATAATTCGCAAACCAAGCGAGGATGAAGAAAATCGTTATTGAAATTTTGATTTTCCCTTGAAATCTGAAATTATGGTAGAGATTTACAGGAAAAATCAAAATTCAATAAGTATTTTCTTCATCTTCGTTTGGTTTTCGAATTATATGGTGAGAATTAAAGTTGCTCAGAATGACCTAAGGAATCCAAAGACCTATCGTTCGACACCCTGGTTGAAATTCAGGGCTTTCGTGTCAATACACCGACCAATTCAACTTGCGGTACGACGGAGTTGTGCTGGGCAATTTGTAAAAGTACGATTGCGCCAAACACGCCAAACGAGTCCCAATTAGGCTTAATCCTAGGCTTAGACCTAAGCCTAATTGGGACCCGTTTGGCGTGTTCGGAGCCCCGTTCGGCGCAGTCGTACTTTCACAAATTGCCGTTGTGCCGGCACAATTGCTAACGTCGTGCCGACACAACTGCTAACGCCGCTGCTAGCGTCGTGCCGCGCGGCACAACAGCTAGCGCGCACCTTAGCGTTGAGTTCCGACTGTTAGTGTTAGATAGCGCGGACCCTGAAGGACATCGTAAGACCATGTAAGATCGTTGCGACCGGTTGCAACGCTCATGCAAGACGAATATTCAAGTCCTCAAGAATCTTAAATCTTCAATTGAACAGTATTACAGTTTTAAAATTTTCGCTTTAATATCAGGTTTTTTTTGATAAGAAATCGAGTATTTAACCTTCAATTCGCAGGTTTCGCTTCAGTTTTTTCAGCGTGTCGCTATAGAAACAATTAAAGCCATAGGAACGATATACCTATTTTATATTCAAAAATGTTTTAACTTTTTGTCTTAACATTTTCGAACATACATTTATGAAAATGGCTAATTTTACACATCTTCATATGCCGTCTTTTTAGAACAATTATGGAAGCAATAGATCCCTTGTTAATAACAACTTTGAACTATTACTTGCGGGAAAAATATTTTGGCACAGCATTAAATATTTGTGAAGAAATATTGCGGCGGAAACGTGATGATAATATTATGGTTTTGATGAAATCATATTGTTTGACTAAATTAGGCAAGAGTCTTAAAGGCCCAGTCCACTTTTGGGGTGTGGATGCCATGTGATAGAGCACAAAATTTTGAGTATTTTTTGCTTTTACGGCACTACTTGAAAATCTAACCGTAAAAAGTTATGAGCGAAAAAAATTTCAAAAAAGTTTGAATATTGAAACGAAGAGCTTGTGAGATCAATCAGATTGTTTATTGAAACGATTGAATAAATCATTAAAAATTCAAAATCCTTGAGTATTTAAAAAAAATAATTACAGTGTTTTTTATGACTCGATGAGACGAACAAAATGACACTAAAATGATGGAATATGAACAATGTTTTGGGTTATTGAAACGAAATCCCTGATTCATGGTTTCCGTTTCAATAACCCAACATATTGTTCACATTCAATAGTTTTGGTGTCGTTTTGTTCGTCTCATTTAGCTACACTACTCTAGACAATATCCATAAAACTTGTTAGAAAATTTCGTTTTAGGTAAGCCAGCTGAAGCCATTCGATTGTTGGGTGCACTAAAGAAAACATCAACACTCAGCCTGTCAAGTTCGTGCACACTAAAAGTAGCTTATTCAAGTGAAGCTGTGATAGGTATTTTTGATACCCAATGCGAAATCCAAGTGCGAATTTTCGAATTTAGATAGAGATTCTTTGAAAGAAGTTGAACTTGAAATCAACAAATTTTGGTCAAGTTCTGACAATGTTGATGTTTATTTGGCCATTATCATTTTAACTCTCGAAGGAACTTATGATCGAGCTCGCTCACTTTTAGATCGTCTTTCGTCAGCAACTCCTGAAAATAGTGCAGTTGGGTAAAAATTTTTTTGGCTATTACACATTCAGTTTAGTTTTTGGCACTACGAGGCTGGTTGGACGTATTTTCTGGTCGAGATTCGAAAACGGCACTAAAGAGTTTTGATGCGGCTATTCAAATTGATAACTTACCCGAAGGATTTTTTGGAAAAGCGAAAGTTTTTGAAGAACGGTTAGTAATTTTTTTTAGTACCAAGACCGAACGTCTAACGGCGCTCAAAGCGTAGACGTGTATGGCATCCCTGCGTGGTCGTGCATAAATTATAAATGTCATCATTGAATTCTCCATGGCCGAAAACCTTGCTATAGTCGAAATTAGCGCGTTTTTTCGTTGAAAACTTTGTTTTTTCCCTCATAATCCTTAAGGAACAGAGGGTACCCCTTGTAAAAATGAACCGTAGGGGGTGGACCCATGATCGACCCCTCATTTTGCTCCTCTCACTAACCTCTACATCGCGGTATAGGCTGGTAACGATTTGGAGTTCCCAGTAAAAAGATCGCCTGTACATACGAACACAATAAGGATTCAACACCTATCAAGAGTTTTAGGCATAACGCCAACGATTTTCGGGCTACAGTCAACGAGCTCTTAGATGAACACAGTACTCTTGTACCGGCTTACATAGAAATGATCAGAGCAACTATCATGTCACATGACTGGGAAAAAGCAAATGAACTCACTCAAAATGCTTCCTTGATTCAGGTATTAACAATTACAGGGTGTATCGAAAAACCGGAATTTTTTTGGAAAATGCTTCCCTGACCCTGATTCTGGAAAATTAGTACATATTCGATTTTAGCTTCAATACACACTCTTATTTCCTTGAATCAGGGTCAAGGAAGCGTTTTCAAGCTTCGAGAATGCGCACAATCGATTTCCCCTCATGAAATTGCCTTCAGAAAGTCATTTTCAGGCAAAAATGTTCGATTTTCGTTTCAATACACACACTCCGATTCCCTGATTCAAGGTCAGGGCAGCATTGGAAATGCGCACAATTGAAAAAAACATCAAAAAATCGCCCAAATTCCGTTTTTTCGATACACTCCTGAAAATGTTGAATACAAAACTTTGGATTAGAATGATTGCATTCCCATTCTCTTGTACGAATGCGCTTATTTGATTCTGGTACAAGGGGACATGACGGCCGTGGAGCAAGCCCTCTCCGAACTCTTCGAAACAGTGTCTAAAGTTGAAAAAGACAACCATTTGGTCAATTATAAAATAGCGAAGTTTCTATCTAGTGTTTCGCTAGACAACCCAAGTTTGATGCAGTATAGCCGGTATGCTTATTAAGAGACGCTTTCTTCGGCTTTCAAAGGTTGCCTTCAAGCACCAGTCTACTTTCGGCGAGTTGATTCCATGAGAACGAACATAAAATTCTGAGCATTTTTTTCTTTTGGACCACTACTTGAAAATCTAACAATAAAAAGTTATGAGCGAAACAAAATTATGAGTATTCTGAACCTTCGAGTGTTCAAGAAAGCTTCTCTTAATTGTTCGTTGGATAGTAAAGCATATACTAGGAAATTTCTTGAACGTGCTCTAAGCTTGTCAAAGAAAATAGACTACCTTGCCGAGAAAAGTCGGATGCTTGTGGCAAGTGGCGATGTGAAGCAAGCGATGCAAGTGACAGTAAATGC
>JAQGCP010000572.1:0-15977 GCA_034699885.1 Acrobeloides thornei | reverse complement strand
GTATGTATTGTACTGATAAGCCAGTTGTTGTTAATAAAGTGTTCCTAACCGGTAGCCGTCAGCTCGCCACATTATATGGAGGTCCTAAACGATCGAACCCTGCCAACGATGGAAGGCATTAAGAAAATGCGAAATTTGGTCTACGAATTGAATAAACAAATCGACTCATTAGAAGATAGCCTCAAGAAGGTCAACAAATTGGAAGATGGAGAAGTGTTGGAAATAGTAAATTCGGCGGCCGAGAAGCCCCAGGAATCGAAGGAACAATCCCCTGAAGAAGTCGAAGAATTGTCATACACACCATCTCCTCCCCACGAACTGCCTCCAAGGAGAGGACCAACTCCAGCAAGAATTTTCCAAGAAAAACCACCCGAATCTAGGAAGGATACAACTCAAAAAATGTTGACAGGTGGGAGAACGCCAAGAAGAAGCTACCAATGGTCACCAATACAGCCTAGGACCAAAAGAAGCCCAAAATTTGGATCTACTCCAACCAGAAGCCGAAGTCCTCGAACAACCTCCCCACGAAGAACCCCTCCAAGAAGCCCGCGAACAACTCCACGAAGCTCTACCAGAAGGACTCCAACAAAATCCACCCGAAGCCCTCCACCAACCACAACCAAAAGAATGCATCCCTACTCGAGGGGAAGAACGTCTCCGACCCGTCCCCGAAGCACCAGTCCAAAAAGGTATTCGAGGTTGTACAAGAACGAACTTACCAATAGAGAAAAATTGGCACTCAAAAGTCTGTATAAAAAATATTTTGAATAAAATATTTTATTAACTTTCATCAACATAAAAAGACATCTTTTTCAAATACAAAACTAGCTAACAGTCAGGTCAAGGTCTCGTGATCCAGTCGGAATACTGCAAACGTGATCTCGCATGGGATAGCGATGGGCAGCAGCTCGTCGTCGCCGATAGTTGGTAATCTTTCGCAAAAAGAACGGATAAATCCACACGTATGTCACGATGGCGCTGCAGATCGTGCCAATACTCGAGATCACCAGATTAGCAATTGCCAGACCCCAAGAGGATTTTCCTGAAAAACAAATTTTTCATTTGTTCGAAAATTGATGAAATTGTCAGGCATACCACTATCACAAACACAGCTACAAACATCGCGAGGGCCAAAGTCCTGAAAGTCACCCCATCGATCTCCTGACAAAGTCACCCCATTGTGCTCCTCAGTGTCTTCTAAAAAGTGATAAGAGAATTGTCATGGTTCTTACTTTTCGAGAAATCGGTAGACGTCGTTAAAGTGGTCTTATCAGTCAGAAATTTTTCTCCAGAGGATATAGTCGCATGTTCCGGTTCAGAAAAACGCTCACAAATATTTGAAAGATTAAAATAGGGCCTGACTAAAAAATTGACCTGAAAATTAAGGGTCAAAAACCCGCAATCACAAGACAGAAGTACCTTGTAAAGCCGATCCTCATGGTTAATAAGCACAAAATCCTCAAAATTGACAATTCGAATCCCACCAGCAAAAATCGATGAAGAAAATAAGACAAGAAAGAACACAAAACACATCTTTTAAAGCACAAGAGCAATTGAATTGATAGCCTATATCTCCAAAGCCGCTTGCAAATCCAAAACATTACAAAATCTCGATAAGTCAAACCAAGGAAACGACTAGGAAACAAATGGAAACGACTAGGAAACAAATGGAAACGACTAGGAAACAAATGGAAACCAAGGAAACGACTAGGAATCAATGGAAACCATGGAAACACATGGAAACCAAGGAAATGACTAGGAAACAAATAGGAAACAAGTAGGAAACAAGTAGGAAACCATGGAAACAAATAGGAAACAAGTAGGAAACAAGTAGGAAACCATGGAAACAAATAGTAAACAAGTAGGAAACCATGGTAACAGATAGGAAACAAGTAGGAAACCATGGAAACAAATAGGAAACCAAGAAAACAAGTAGGAAACCATGGAAACAATAGGAAACCAAGGAAACGTATGGAACCAGGAAACGCCTAGGAAACCATGGAAACAAAAAAAAAGAAAAGCGATGATATGTTGATAAAGATATTTGAAAGCAAATTTTATCTTGATAAATTATATACAAATATAAAACAGGGCTAAAATTTTGTAACGTGTTGATATTTTTGCTGATGTTTCCAGAGACCACTGCGAGAATCGAAAAATTTTCCACAGCTACACCGGAGAGTTTTGTTTGAAGATGCAGCCTAGAAATACGTATACTTAATGAAAAAAAGGGGAAAGAGAATCTATATACCAAGCTTAACTCATCATAAGCCATGCCAGAGCCACTTGGACCAGGTCTTGAGATCCTCGAACTCGATCTAGAAGAAACCCTGGAATTTGAACTGGGCACAGGTGAACGGGAACGAGTGGGCATGGAAGGCATGGGCATAACGGCAGCTGGTCGAACAGAAGGTGGGCCAGAAATTGGCTGAAGAAGGCCAGGGATCATGGAAACCTTCTAAAAATAAATAAATATTTCAATTTTTCTCGTTGTTTGTTTGTTAGGAATCTTACGTGCAAAAGTGATTCTAAACCATCATACAAAGCATGCTTGCTAGAAGCCAAATAATCCTTAAGGATTCTCAATCCAGATAGGGTGCCGCCATTTTGAAAAAACAACCGGAGATCCGGTTGGTTAACGAGTTCCCGAACGAAACTCTCAACCATTTGATCAAGATCTGGAAAGGTAAACTCGGCACTTGAACGAAGCCGCTTATCACGACGCCAACCATCAACCATGGCCGGAAGGTAAGCCTCACAAAGAAAGGCACCGGTGATGGCAAGAGAATCCTCAGTAGAAAAAACGGAGTGGATGGATCCAGAGGGAAGAACAAAGAAGTCCCCTGGACGCAAGACGACCTTGGTAAACGAAATTCGTTGATGTAACTTCTTTAGGCCGTCAAGGGTATGTAAAGAACCACGAAGGGACAAAAAGGCCACTAAGTTTTCACTAGTCGGAGGAGCGGTAAGAACGATCTAAAAGTATATTAAAAATAATGACTATATACACATACTTTGCAACCATGGGTCAAATAGAACCATGGAGCTGATCCTGAAGCGTCGATATGCGGACCGGTGTAAGAATTAATCATCGAAACAAGGGCTACCACACCATATAAATCATTATTAACCCCGTAACGATAAGACCAATCAAGGCGACGAATGAATTCAGGGGGTACAGCAGTTTTGATGAATCCAGAGGTCAGCAAGTTATATGTGACGTCGCGGGATCGACGACTAAAAATATCTATGTGAAAAGATAAATCCAAAATTAAATGATACTTAAAAAGAAGCAGAAAATCTGCTAAAGTCTTCTCCTCACGAGTAGAAGTCGAGACATTCTCCACAGAACGACTTTCTTCTAGACCAGCCAAACATAGGACTCTACCCACCTCGCCTTGGATGTCACCATCCAAGGCTACAGGAAACCGAGCGCCTGATGGAACACCCTTCACCACGAACTCAACATTTTGAGACAAGTAAAAACTTGGGCTGGGATCAAATCGATCAACACTAACCGTCAAAATAGCTGTTGAGAAGACATCAGATTCAAAAAACTTTTTCTAAAATAAAACTTTACAAGAGAATTCAAAGGAAAATACTACCACTTGCTGAAGATCCATGGCGAAAATTAGAAGCAAACACGAAAAGCAAAATAAAAGCAGATAAAGCAAGAGAAGTCAAAGCGAAAAGCTAAAAAAAGTTCGAATTAAAATAACTAAAGGAAACACGGCAAGAATTTGAAAATAACGGGGAAAAAATGTAAAAGCGAAAATAAGCAAAACTAACACAAAAATACACGGCAATTCACAAAAAGCAAGAGAAGAAGGATAAAGCGAAAAGCTAAAATGGACGAATTAAAATAATTTAAGAATACACGGCAAGAATTCGAAATAACGAAAGAAGTGTAAAAGCGAAAACCACAAATAAGCAAAATTAACCCAAAAATACACGACATTTATTCACAAAAATAGAGAAAAGGTAGAAGCGCAAAAAGAAAAGCTAAATAAAGGCGGGAACCAAACTTACTCAGAAATACATGACAATTATTCAAACAAGGATAGAAGCTATCAAAATCATTAGAAAGTAAATCGAAAGATACGATAAAAGAAGAAGAAAATACGCGAAATAATAATCAAAAAAATAAACAAATAAAAAAAATACCTCAAATACGCGGACTGTTTAAATACGATAACAACACCTCAATGTACTCAACGGACAACGAAAATACGAAGAAAAATCCTAAAAATTACTTCGACAATACATAAAAAGAAGAGTTATGCTATAAAATAATCAAAAGGCCGAAAAAGAATAAAATTTTGCCATAAAATAAAATTTGAAGAAATAAATTCATCATAATATAACAGAATGCCAAAATTCAGGAATTTAAAATAAAAATGAAAATTTTTAACTTAAATAGAGATCAATCGACAAGAAAGGCTGAGGATAACGATGTAGGAGACCTAATTTGAACCTTCCGAATAAAAACGATTCATCTACGTAAACCTCGGTGGATAATGTATTAATATACTGTAATACTTCAATTAAAAAATTATTCAAAAATTTTATCCGCAAATAAATAATGAAAAAAATATAAACAATGTAAGCAATATCTAGGGCTTAAAAATTTCTTCATATAAGGAGGAATCGTCAGCGATATTTTGAACACAGTCATATTGCCTCGTTTCCAATTCAATCTCTCCAGTAGCATCAGGTTTCTCCAATTGTCTTTTAGGAATTACTGATTTTCGCATCGGAAAGTTAGTCCAAAGACAATTGGTGGAAGGGATCGCCCATTTACAAAAGATTATACAGCAACTAATCAACGAGATAATCGACAGGATCAGATTAGCGATTGAAAGTTTGATCAGAAGTGCCACTAAATTAAAAATGAATATACTCAAGAAATTATACCGGAATCGGAATCAAAAATAAGAGAAGTTGAAGCTCCAGGAACTTGGATGTTGGAACATACATTGGTCAAATTAAAATATGGACGAGTAAGGAAGTTTACCTAGAATAAGTAATGAATGGCGAATTAACAATTTACCCTATACAAGCCACCGGATAGCTCTACAAAATCGGGATATGTAACAATACGAATTTCTGCGACAGAAAAATAAAACAAACAAAAATAGCATAGGATACGGTACATGACAATTGGGCTGAAAACAAAGAATTCGATCAAAAAGCAAGAATCATTGACGTCAAACGACAGACGATAATATATTTATCAGGCATTATCAATCATACGACTTTACGGAATCAGTCAATTATGGAAGCGAGAATCCGGAATCTACATTGATAACGACTCACCCCATCGTCAAGGAACAAATCAGACACAAAATATTCAAATAAATAGAAAGTAATCAAGTAGTCAGTGCTCACTTTTTGAGATTTTGCTAAGAAGCAATAAGAAGGAATCTCGAAGAATATCAACAAGAAGTCAAAATTGCCAATCAACGCCACCTTTTCAACGCAAGTTGGAAGGACCTAGAACAAAAAGAAGAAGAAGAAGAAGAAAGCTTCTATTTAACTTCAAACTCTCATACGACAAACAAGACTCAACAAAAAGATAAAGCGTACCGAGGTCCTTCATTGAAGAACTTAATCATTCACCGAGACCTGAAACAAATTACGAGAAGAGGTAGTAAGAATCAGCGAAGTCAAAGCCTAACGCGTTCAGAACCGAACGAATCTGAAGAGGAAGAAACTAAATCCGAATCAAGTCCGATTAAAAATTTAAAAAATAAAATCAGTCCAATCAAACCAATAGAGACAAAAAACATTTTAAAAACCAAAATGCCTACTGATCCTCACAGTATGGAAGAAAATATAAAAAATGAAGTTAAAAAACTTGCGCTAAAAGGATATGATCTACCATTTTTTTATGGAACGCCAGACAGGGATTTTGAGGATTATCTCGTCGAGTTGTACGAAAAATCGAATGCGATATTTCTTGAGTACGATGATTTATGCAAATTGTTTCCATCGCTTCTTAGAGGACGAGCAAAAGCAATATTCGACACACAAGTAGACAAAAAGGACAAAGTTGAATGGAGCACAATGACGGTAGCATTTGCCAAGGCACTAGCGGAAGCTTATCCGAATATGATTTTTATTTATCAAACTAGATTACAAGAAGCAAAACAAGAGAAAATAGAAAGTCCAATTGAATTTGCTCAAAGAATCTTGAGATTAGTGAAAATAGCCCATCCAGATTCAAAGGGATATTCGGATCAGCTAAGACAATTCATTGAGCTTACAGCATTTGTACGAGGACTAAAACCACCAATTCGAACGCAAGTTATGAGGTCAGAACCTAAAACGATACAAGAAGCCATTAAAGAGGCAACAAAAGAAGACCTAATTTTAGAAGAAATGCAAAAATACGAATTAGCCGAATTAGTACAGAAGGAAATGGCAGATAAATTCGGAAAGCTAAGTATTAACGCAGTGGCAACTCAAAGAGGACAATTTAGAAGGGGCAGTAGAAGATCATTCCAAACACGAGGTTATGGAAACAGTTTTCGCGGATACAACCAAACAAGTCCAAACTATGATAATCGAGGTCGAGGACGAAATGAGTATAACAGAAATACTAGCCGAGGTAACCCTAATTATCAAACATATAATGGAGGATATCAACAAAACAGAAACAATTTCCAAAACCAAAATAATTTCCAAAGAAACAATTATTTTCGAGGCCAAAGCCAAACACAATTCAGAGGAAACAGAGGTCAAAATCGTAACCGAGGCAGAAGACGTGGACAAAGACGAGGCCGAGGAGGTCGAGGACGTGGTCGTGGTCGGGGTGGATATTCAATAAACAATGTGGAATACGATAATATAACATATGGAGATCAACCGGAGACTAACGAAAATACTTCACAAAGATTAGTCGTTCCAGGTTACAGTACGATTGGAAATATATTTACTATCGCCACTATAATTACACTTATAATGTTTCTTGGAAATATACCACTGATAACGGCGAAAACCTTCCAAATTTGTCCCAAAAACGAAGAAGGAATATATGTAGCTCCACCAGAATTCAGCGAATGCAAACTTCCGGAGGAAAGAAAAGTAAGGGAAGTATTATTGGACCTATTTATCCCGGCGACAGGATTATACAAATTCGAGGCATACAGGTGCGTCAAAAGGACTATGACAAATTGCTGGCATAAATCGACGGACACTCTACCGAACTTTGCACATTATTCTAGTACAGACCGAGTAAAGGAAGCAAATAGTTTAATAGAGCCGAAATTCACTTATGAAGCCATGTCTCGTCAGGAATGCATTGATTTTAAGATACAAAGGCGATACTATAACGAAACGTCACCTAACAATTGGGCGGATCTGAAAATCAGTTGGTATAAACCTTCGAAGTCGATATTAAACAACGCAGTATGCGAACCTGCAACGTCCATATTTTTACAAAGAGGCCAAATATCAACTATGGATGGTATCGTGTTGACCAGCCCGCTAAGCGACTTAACCGGATGTAAAATAACTGATAACTTTTGTCAAATTGATGGTGGAACAGTAATCTGGGAGCCGAAGAATCATATATTCAATTGCCGTTACGTAAAACAAGGACCATATCGAGCCTATTTAGTAGGAAGCTTAGTAATAATCGACGAAATAAAAGCAGGTTTTGCACTACTCAATCGAGAAACAACAATAAACGAATCTAGATGCTTTAGAGGAATAGTGTCACTTCTCGATAATGGAGCGATAATACAAATTTTGAACGAAACAACCACACAAGGAAGACATTCTCGAGCCATTCCGGATGACCAAACAGAACCCGAATATGAACCGGAATATGAAGACTATATAGATAATAAACTCAAGAGTCAGACCCAGACAACGACACATATCAATAGATTTCATATTGTTTGGCAAGACCAAGAAAGGATTAATACAACTCGATTACCATCTACAATAAAAACGACTATAGTTAGAAGGATTATACAACCGATTATACAACCGACTACGACAAGAAAAAAGGTCATGTTTACAACAAAAGGCACAACGACAACTATTAAGACAATTCCTCCTACAAAAGCAACAACAACTATTCAAAAATCAGCAGAAACGGAAAATTATGAAAAAACAGAAATAAGGAGACACAGAGGACACGATAACGTAGCTCAAGCACTGGAATTTCAAAAATCTCAATTAGCAAATAAAACAGCAATGAATGTACAAACTAACGTGAACACGGGACTCATGTATGCATCACGAACACTACAAAATGAAACTTATCATAACTTCCTCCGAGTGTACAAAGAAATATGCGAAATGGATAAAATGAGGGTGGAATTTATAAAAGCGCTTATAAAAATCAATCCGACACTAGGAATCCGACTATGGACAAAACGAGAAGATATAATTGCAGCACCAGCTGGAGAAGCCTACCACGTGACAAGATGTCATGCCGTGCATCCACTACACATATACTGGGATCATCAAATTGGCTCAAAATGTTATTCAAACACCCCAGTAGACTTAGGGAACATTACTCTATTTATCCAGCCAGGAACAAACGAACTTGACGTAGAAGTAGAAGAAATAGATTGTAAGGACAAACCTACAAATGCCTATCGCGATGAAAATGATCATTGGATGACACCAAATGGAACTGCCGACATCCATAATATTAGTCGACAACTTAATTTTGAATATAAAGACAATCTTTTAGTATTCAACTCAACTCCTATTTTTTCGATGAATTTTGATGAGCTAGATACCTCTGTTAAAACTTATGTAGCATATTCAAATAGAATGAATAAATTCGAAAAAGCGCTTCACGAAATAGCCAATAATATCCCAACAACTTCAAAACAATCACTATTAGAACAAATAAGCAAGGATCTTCAGTCTAAACTAGAAACATTGCGAAATTCTTCAAGAAATGCGACAAACTGGTTCGAAGAAAAAATTTATGGAGGATTGGAAACTTTATTAGATATGGACAAGAAAATATGGCTGTGGATACTTGGCATTGTAAGTCCATTTGTTATAGTTGGACTTATCATTTATTGTTTTCCATATATATGGTCATGCTGTAAGTGCTGCTGGTCCATTAGGCCAAGAAGAACGAAAAGATTCAGTAGAAGAAATCGATTTCTAAGCGCACAAAGAAATTTTAAAGGCATAAACAATATACAAATAGAAATGAAACAATTACATCAGCCTATTAGACGACTCAGTTTTAGTCCATCATCACGTATAGGATCAAATATATGCAATGTCCAACTGGCAAATGCCATAAGTTCAACGCAATTATATATTAAGATATTTTTGAATAATCTCAGCATAGTCGCACTTTTTGATCCAGGTTCATCGATTACTTACACGAGAAAAGCTACAACAAAAGAAATGAAAATAGAAATTCTACCTTTAGAAGAACCTGTAGTAGGAAAAGCAGCCAATGGAACTCCTATTTATTTTATTGGAAGGATAGAGACAATAGCCAAAATTGGCGATGATATTTTCAAACTAAAAGCTTATGTATCCGAAGACCACGAATGCCCAGCACCAATTCTTTTAGGCACAGACTTAATGGAGGATATCTCGGATTCTACAAAAGAAGAAGAAATCGCAATAAACTTAAAAAGAAAATTTATCCGAATTGGAAAAAGTAAAGTACCTATACTTACGGCAGGCCTAATCAAGGATGAAAACCCAACGTTCAAAGTCAGAATAGCTGAAGACGAAATTCTGGAGCCTCGCACGGATAACCTGATTTTTGGAATAACCGACTATGAAATGCCTGAAGAATGTGAATTCATATCCTATGAGAATCCAATAATTGACTGGCCAATGACTTTCGTCGGTAAAACGGTATCAAAAGCAATACAGAAAAGATACATACCAATTAGAGTTTTGAACGCTGGAATGACAGAAATTAAATTGAAAAAGGGAATGGCAATAGCCTTAATGGAACAAATAAAGTCTAAAAATCAAAACACGAACATTAACGCAGTACGGGAAGAATATATAGCTCCAGAATTGTCAATGCACAAGAACATGCCAGAATTTTTAAATTTATCACCAAATATCAATTTCAAACCGTCCGAACAGGTAAATTGGAAAGAATGCGCTTTAGACGAAAGAGGAAAAGAAGATTTGAAGAAAATATTGGACGAATTAAGAGATGCTTTCGTTGGTCCAGATAATAGAATAGGTCATTACACGGGTAAAATAAAACATAGAATTGACCTTATAGAGGGAGCTCAACCATTCATTTACCGTCCTTACAGAATATCACCAATGATGCGAGAAGAAATTAAACGACAAATAGACGACATGTTGGAACAAAAGATAATTGAACCATCGACATCGCCGTTTGCTTCACCAATAATGTTAGTGCCAAAACGAGACAACTCATGGCGATTCGCAGTCGATTATAGAAAACTAAACAGTTTAACGAAAAAACAAGCATACGTTTTACCTCTACTTACGGATGCAATTGATTCAGTATCTGGAAAAGGATACTTTACGACATGCGATTTGCAAGCGGGATTTTGGCAAGTAGATGTCGAACCTTCACACAGAGAGAGAACTGCATTTATGACATTCATGGGTTTATACCAGTGGATTAGAATGCCTATGGGGTTAGCTTCAGCACCGAGCACATTTCAGCGAGTTATGGATAATGTAACACGTGAGTTAATGGACCAAAACTCAAAACAAGCACTAAATCGAGTCATCTTTACTTATCTGGACGATGTGGTAATTGCTAGTTCGACACAGGAAGAACATTTAAAAGATATTCGAGATTTTCTAAAGGTCTTGATAAAATTTGGAATGAAATTAAAACTTTCAAAATGTAGCTTTGCATGTAACGAAATCAAATATGTTGGCTTCAAAATCAGCAAGAAAGGGATTAGACCCGATGAGAAAAACTTAGAAACTATTCAAAAATTCCCAAAACCGACAACCATCCGAGAACTCCGTAGTGTAATTGGATGTGTAAGTTATTTTCGAAGATTTATCAAAGGATTTGCCGAAATTATGAAACCATTGTATGATTTGACGGGAGATGTTCCATTTGTTTGGACAGAAAAACAAGATAATGCCTTTAAGTTAATTTTATCAAAACTTATTTCACCACCAGTATTGGCTCCACCGAGTTTCGGAAAACCGTTCATTATCGAAACGGATGCAAGTAAAATCGCTCTGGGCGCAATTCTCTTACAAGAGAACGCTCAAGGCGAAATTCATCCAATACAATTCTCTTCAAGAACATGTAATAAACATGAAGCAAGGTACCAATCGGTAGAATTAGAAGCATTAGCCATAGTTTTTGCATTAAAAGAATATCGTCCATATCTAGAAGGAGCTGGTCAATCTCTGGTGAAAACCGACAGCTCAGCATTATGTGCGTTACTTAGAAGAAAAGATCTATCAGGACGTTTAGCTAAGTATCAAATGGAAATACAGGCTTATGACATACGAATCGAACATCGAAGCGGAAAAAGCAACGTAGTAGCCGATCATATAAGCCGTCATATCGCAAACATAACGAAAATAGAAAATCCAACTGTAAGAAGAGAAAAATTATATATTGACGAAGTGCGGGAAGCACAATGGTCGGATGAAAATTGCCAAAACTATATCAAAGCAATGACCGAAAATAAATGGCCAGCCGATTCAAAAACGAAGGAATCATTTAAACGAGAAGTTGAAAAATTTACCGTGAAAAAAGGATTGCTATACAAAATACCATTAGAAGATGACGAAGATATTCGGCTATATATTCCCTATATTCTTAGAGAAAAAGTTATAAAAGAATATCACGAAAACCCAGCACAAGGAGCTCACAACGGCATACAGAAAACTGTAGCAAGAATCCAAGCACGATTTTTCTGGCCAGGAATATACAAAGACATTACCGAAGTTGTTAGAAGATGTAAAACTTGTCAAATGAAGCAAATGAACCCGTCTCAAAAATTTGAGGAACCACTAAATCCGATAATAAAACCAGAAAAGCCATTTGAGCATGTCCACACCGACATTCTCAGCTTACCTTTGACGCTAAACGGAAACAAGTATGCTTTAGTCACAGTTGACGCATTTTCAAAATGGATGATTGCAACGCCGATGCCAGACGAGCGTGCCATTACAGTAGCTGAGAAATTTATCGAAGACGTAATATCGGTATTCGGAGTTCCGAAGTTTGTAACTTCTGATAATGGTAAGCAATTTTTCTGCGAAGTATTCGAAAACATCGCCGAAATATTCGGAATGGATCAAATTGCAACTACAACTTACCACCCACAATCCAATGGGCAAGTAGAAAAAGCAAACTCATCTGTCTTAAAGATGTTAAGATCGTACGCAACAGCTGAAGGTGACAATTGGGATCAGTTGCTGTCGATACTCACATTTTCGTACAACACTTCAATAAATATTTCAACCCATGAAACACCATTTTTCATCGTACATGGATGGGAAGCAACGTTACCATCAGATATAGCTCTAGAAATACGAAGGGGAGTACTTTCGACAGATATATCAAATTTCAAACATCTAGTGGCCACAAAAATGTCGGAAGCACACCAAAAAGTTAGTGAAATGATCAAAATTTCCCAAGAAAGACAAAAACGATATTACGACAGCCAACCAAGACGACAGGAAACAGATTATAAGATTGGAGATATTGTCTTGAGATATAAAGATCAACCCAAGAAGAACGAAGCTCATAAACTAAGAAAACCATGGATTGGACCGTACCGAATAATTGGAGTCGAAAGACCAAATGTGACAATTCGACATATGACCAATGAAAACGATATTATGAAAGTTCACATGGATAAAATAAAATTATTCTATGAGGCGATTATACTACCATATAGAAATTTGAAAGGACCAAGAAATAGCAACAGAAACGAAATTACAGACAATGACAAAAACGAAAATCTAAAATCCGACAATATGCCAAATTCGATAGAAAACTCAGAAGAACAAGTTCCGAGAAGATCAAAAAGAATCGCTGATAGAAATCGACAACGACGTGAACTACAACTAGAATATGAATGAATTCCAGAATGAAATTCGAAAAATAATAAATAAATAAATAAATTTTGTTTTGTTATATTTTTTCCTTATCCTCGAGAGTCCTCGGAAACGAGAGCCCGGGGATGTAGTATAGCAGGTACGCGGGCAGTCTTGCACGCGAACCTACCTGTATTTAAGTGTATGTATTGTACTGATAAGCCAGTTGTTGTTAATAAAGTGTTCCTAACCGGTAGCCGTCAGCTCGCCACATTATATTATTGTCATAGTAGATTACGTAAATAATAGAGTAAAATAATTCAAAAGTAACTTGGTTTAATACAAAAAATCGATAGAGTTTTTTAATTTTGCCAAAAATCGATGTCAGGATTAAAAGAGATAATAGTAAAATAATAATATATATTAGGTATCGGTCAACAAATAAAGTGAGATCTTCAAAATAGCATTGGTAGGTTTTTTGAAAACCTAATTGACACATTTCTGCAAAAAGCTTCTAAAAAACTAATCACGAAAATCATATATACCTCAACGTTCTGAATATGGCATATATATTTTTCGATTAAGTTGTTTACGAAAAAGTTATGAGTTCCGACAAGTAATTATAAATCAAAAATCGTGTAGACTTTTAATCAAACACATTGTTGTGTTATGTGTTTTAAGAATAAAGCTGTTTTGTCGTACAAAGAATTATTATGTCAAAAAATATACTTCCTTGAAATTATTAGCTAGATGTAATGCAAAAATTTTCACCTGTAAGAAAACATTTAATGGTTTACTGAAGGTTTTACGAATAAAAGTATGGCAAAAATATTTTAAAGATGTAAATGCCGAAGACTGGAAAGGCATTTGACTGGTGAAGGAAATTTTCAAGGGCGAAAAATGAAAAATGATTGATCTTTTCCAGTGACAGAACCAGGATTTGATTTTTGGGAGGAGGCCACATAGGAAAAAAATCTCATTTTTCATAAACGGGAGTATATTGTGGTTTCAAAAAATTTTTACAAACTTTTTCACTACGGCCTCCATCAGTTCGAGTCTTCGATATATCGTCTCTGTCCAATTTTCATAAAAATTTTTCGCATATCTCTATTTTGGTCTCTAAAACACTTAACAATTATTTTTTGATTAGTAAATTCTTGCTGGAGATAAGCAGAAAGTCACAAATTTCGGGGGAGGGTGTCTGTACACGTATGATCTACACCTATCAATCAAACAATAATTCTTTCAAAAATTGATGCTCCAAAAGTTCAATGATCAATTAATCTCATGATTTATTTCAAAAATTCGACGTAAAACAAAATTAACATAAG
Source organism: Acrobeloides thornei (assembly GCA_034699885.1). Taxonomy (NCBI): domain Eukaryota; kingdom Metazoa; phylum Nematoda; class Chromadorea; order Rhabditida; family Cephalobidae; genus Acrobeloides; species Acrobeloides thornei. Next base: position 1,635 of record JAQGCP010000572.1, on the reverse strand, counting down.
TCTACTTATGAAACAACGAAAAAATTCCATAACATGAATTTTTTCCTCAATGAAAAAATTTTTTCTTTTTTTACTAAAAATATTCTTTTGTCACTAATACTTTTTTCTTCATTTTAGCCAACATGAGAACCATCGATATTGTCATATTTGGTATTTTAATGGCTGCTATTGGGTTCTTTGCAGCAAAATTTTGGTATAATTCTTTCCCAAATAACTCCGAAATAGAAGAGGACTCCAATATAGAAAATAAAATATCACAAATAGGAGAAAAGCTGTCTCAAATAGATGATAAAATTGAGAAGAAAACCATATCACTGGAAAATATAATCAAAGCGCAAAAAGTAGAAGAAGAAAAAGTCGAAATCCAAAATGAAAAAAAGTTGTTTCTGCAAGATTGTGCCACATCTCCTACCATCAAAGTAAGTCTTTAACCCGTATTTGCCCACAAATCGTACAAGACCGCTAGGTGGTAAAAAAATGTGACCCATGGGTTTTTCTATATAGGGAAATCGATTGCGCGAGTTCAGATTCAAATTCGGCAAATACTGGCCCTGTTCCTAATTTGAACCATACGGATCCGTACTGATCACTGTCAACCGTACTGATCAGTACGGATCCGTACGGTTCAAATTAGGAACAGGGCCACTGTTTTGTCGATGGCTTCGGCAACATCTCCGACATGACCGCAAATGTAGAACTTGAGTCGGTTGATTTTTGACGCATCATCGGCCGCTGAAGAAAGCAATCGGAGCTTGTGATAGTCTTTGAGGTATTCCGAGATAGCAAGGATTTCTGGGCGTTCATAGTAGAATGCCAGACTGAACATCATATTGGCAAACCAGATTCTCCAATCATAACTCTTATCGAAAAAACCCCCATGGGCCACTTTTTCGACCACATAGCCCCCTTGCACGGCTAATTTTCAAATAGTGATTTAGTAAAGAATTAATAAGGTAGAGTTTTTAGAACTATACCTGGAACGAATTTAAAGAAAAAGTATTAAAAAATAATGAGATATATAATACTATAAAAGCTGATCCAGCAAAATTCGATGATCAAGGATGGGGTGGAATTCATCCATTTATTGGGGAATTAATCGAAGAAGTTGCTAAAGATACTAATGATAATGAGATTCGGTTAGTTTTAGTCAGTTTTATCAAGCGATCAAAAATTCTCAGGCTCAAATTTCGGTTCCAAAAATCCATAAAAAATTGTAGATTCAGTCAGTGAAGTAGCCAGAAATTTTTGGGTCTACTAAGAAATTTTCAAAAATTTACCTTGGTAAAGGACTATATATATTCTTAGAATAATCGAAGTGGGCTCATGGAAAGGACTATCTTCAAGAGCAGCTGGCGTGGCTTGTAAAAGTTTCACCGCTAAAACTAAGAAGAATTGCCATATCCTTTCTATAGATACTTGGTTAGCCTCTTCCGAACACTACGAAGCATCTTTGCCTGAAATGAAAAGCAATTTTTATATAAACGAGTAATTTTTACATTATCGAGAACACAAAATATTTACACTCAGCTTAAATATTTTTAGCTTATTCAACACATTCTTGAATAATATTAAAGTCAAAGGTCTTGACGACATCGTTTACCCCTTACGACTACCTTCTAGTGCTGCCATTCATGT
>JAQGCP010000571.1:0-15979 GCA_034699885.1 Acrobeloides thornei | reverse complement strand
GAAGAATGCATATCCAGTCACAGACATCCATGTTCTGTGACTGTCCAAAATTTGTTCGGAAATTGACAGCCCTGGTTTAGACTGAGGCCTAGGCTTAGGTTTAAGCCTAGGCTTAGGTTTAAACTGAGGCCTAGGCTTAGGCTTAGACCTAGGCTTAGGTTTAAGCCTAGGCTTAGGCTTAGGTTTAGGCTTAGATTTAGACTTAGGCTTAGGTTTAAGCCTAAGCTTAGGCTTAGACTTAAGCTTAGGCTTAGGTTTAGGCTTAGATTTAGACTTAGGCTTAGGTTTAAGCCTAGGCTTAGGTTTAGGCTTAGACCTAGGCTTAGGTTTAGACTGAGGCCTAGGCTTAGGTTTAAGCCTAGGCTTAGGCTTAGGCTTAGACCTAGGCTTAGGTTTAGACTTAGGCCTAGGCTTAGGTTTAAGCCTAGGCTTAGGCTTAGACTTAGGCTTAGGTTTAAGCTTAGGCTTAGGTTTAGACTGAGGCCTAGGCTTAGGTTTAAGCCTAGGCTTAGGTTTAAACTGAGGCCTAGGCTTAGGCTTAGATCTAGGCTTAGGCTTAGGTTTAAGCCTAGGCTTAGGCTTAGGCTTAGGTTTAAGCCTAGGCTTAGGTTTAGGCTTAGACCTAGGCTTAGGTTTAGAATGAGGCCTAGGCTTAGGTTTAAGCCTAGGCTTAGGCCTAGGCTTAGGCTTAGATCTAGGCTAGATTTAGACTTAGGCCTAGGCTTAGGTTTAAGCCTAGGCTTAGGCTTAGGCCTAGGCTTAGGCTTAGATCTAGGCTTAGATTTAGACTTAGGCCTAGGCTTAGGTTTAAGCCTAGGCTTAGGCTTAGACCTAGGCCTAAAGTGCAAACTATTTTGGCTAAGCCTTTAGCTTAAACCAAAGCAAAAACATGAAAAATTGATTTTTTTTTGTTTTCAGCCTGGGGGATTCAGCATAAATTTATGCAGAATCCCCCCTTAGGAAGGGGATAGTGCATAAGTACCGAAATTTCTGATTCCCTAGCTAATACGCAAAAATAGCTTCTCTAATATCCCCACATAAGAAATTGTAGTGAACACACACCGTAAATTATTATAGTGCAATCTATTTTAGCTTCTTTCGGAAATAGACTTATTAATTGTGAAAAAGAATTAAAAATTCTATGACATAGATTCAAATCCTACTTCCTCTTCTCTTCCTCCTCCTCCACAAAAAATTATGGAAGATGAGGTGTTATTTACAAGCTTTTTTTCATTATATTCATTACGACTTCCTTGTTATTATAACGCCTATGCAATTTATTTATGGAAATTAGTGAAAAAAAAGAACCCTTATAACAAGTCATGTGTTGTCTATCAAAATAGTTCTAAAGTACAAGATTAGTTAGGATTTGGGATTTCTCTTGGAAATTAAACTCACACAACTTCCTGGTTGCTTGTAGTCAAAGTAAACTTTGCAATTATATATAAGAACTAGAATTTGATCAGAGTAATATATAAATTTTTCTCTTACAAAGGTTTTTATACTAGTACCTGGTTTGAAAAAACGTTTTTCCATCAACAAGCCTCGGTGGTGCAGTGACAAATCAGCGGCTTATATGTGACAAAGTTCACGGGTTCGAATCCCGCTTGGAGCCAATTTTTTTTGCACAAAGTAAAAATCGAAAAATTTTGCAAAATTTTTGCTTTAAGTTCGTAAAAAAAAATTTTTACGGCGTTATGACTATTTTTCTTTTCCGGGGGAGTTGTTAGTCAGTGGCTTCATTTCAGCTGTTGATACGAAAGTCCAATTGTTGTTCAATTTCCGAGAGTGAGAAAATCACCTGGAAGATCATTTACATGTCTTTCTTAATTTTTTCTATACCCATTTCTTTTAATCAAAAAATCGCGCCACACACGCAAATTTTTGTTTGAAGCTAACTTGTATAGCAAATTACAGAGTGTGCCTCTAAAGTTCGTGTACACTCTAATTTGTACACCCTAATTTCATGCGATTTTCTTCATGACAGAAAACTTTTCACAAAAAGTGATGTTCTACACAGTTGTTCCTGAGATCACGACGAACAACTTTTTATAATATCACTTTTTGTGAAAAGTTTCTCTGTCATGAAGAAAATTCGCATGAAATTAATTAGGGTGTACACGAACTTTAGGGACACCCTGTATTTTAGATGACGAATAAATTGATTTCAAAATTCTTTTTATTAATATTATTCATCAATTATGCTTGGGCCAGATTTTTGCCTTCCTCCAACAAGTAAATTTTATGGATAAAGATTTTCAAGTTGGGCACTAAACACGACCACGCAGGGATGCGAATTTTGGCATAGACAAGAACGGAATGGGGAACGATCGTTCAAACAACATATGAACGAGATGACCGAGAACGGGACAAAAACGCTAAGCACGACCACGCAGGGATGCGAATTTTGGCATAGACAAGAACGGGATGGGGAACGATCGTTCAAACAACACATGAACGAGATGACCAAGAACGGGACGACAATTGTGCTTATAATTCCCTTCATTGTCCCGTTATTGTGTATGTCTGAAATTTTCCCCGCCAAACACGACCACGCAGGGATGCCTATGAAAACCTATAAAATGAAATCATTCACCAAACAAATTTCCGTCGAGTTCATTAACAATCAATCAAAAAATTTTTCTTGAAATAGTACCCTGTGGTCGCTAATCCTTAGTAGTACCTAAAGTTGTACACTCTTTTTTTCAGTTTTGAAATACCAGATACGAAGTTGCATTTTTCATTATCTTTCTTTCGTTCATCACGCCATAGTGGCGCTGCCTTCAGGTAGTCAATATAAAAAATTTCAACTTGATCAAAAAATTTTTCTAGTGACCATTCAAGCTCTCGAAAGATTGATCCATTGCCTCAATTGATTCGAAATTTAAATTCTGCTGAACGATTAAGGTATTGTGTCAACTTTTCAAGCATTTTTGTATCAAGCTTTTTAGATTTGGAAGAAGAAGAAGATAAAGTATGCATAAAATAATCAGTTTTGCATAGTTTTTGTTGTCATTTTTTATATCACTTATTTGATAGGCTGTCCCTCATTTCGCCAACTTTTTCACTTGACCAACTTAACACTTGGCCATCTTTTCACTTTGCCAACAATCACTGGCCAACTTTTCATTTGGCCAACCTTCTTTTGCCAACTAACAAGGAATGCAAGTTCGGTGGAGTCGTTTTTTTTTCAAAAGTTTGGTGGAGTCGTTTAGTATGGGTCATGGCAATAAAAACGACGCATGACTTGAATGCCAACAGAAAGGAAAATTTTGAGCTACGTGCCTCGCAAGATTTTTACCCGTTTTTTTCGTTTTTATTTCTATATCTCGATCATTTTAAATCCGTTTGGACTGAAATTTTGTTTCATTTAAATCTTGCGATCACGGCGAACAACTTTGTAGAACATCACTTTTTGTGAAAAAAATTTTCATTTTGAAGAAAAACCTTAGAAAATTTATTGTTTCATTAATTGAGCTTTTGATTTATAGTAGAGATTTCCCTGATTCAATAAAAAGTCACTGCGTGCATGTCCCTCCTAAGGATGTTTTTTCGGGTAATGAAAGTGATTAGTTGGCAAAAAGATGGTTGGCCCCCAAATGAAAAGTTGACATAACGAACAAGTTGGCCTGCAAACGAGAAGTGAAAAAATTTGGGCAAGTGTTAAAGGACCACTGAACTACGAAAACTTATTTTGAAATGAAAGAAGAATTTTTACTGAGCATTTTTTGTTTTTACGGCATTCCTTGAAAGTTGAACCCTGTCGAGAAAATTGCGTTTGAAATTTTGTTCCAAATTTTCAAACGTGATTGTGTATCGAAGCGAAAGGGATTGACCCCCCCCCCCAATCTTGTTGATTGCATGGGTCAATAAAAGTCTGTTTGTTGAAACGATTTGTTAAATATTATAAAATAAATTTGTTTGTTAATCACTTTATTCATTTATAAATACTTGTTGTTACGCAGGATTGAAAAACCTCTTAAAAATGATATTTGGAAAAATCATGAAATATGGAGCATTTTTTGTTTTTACGGCATGCTCTGAATCGTTGTAGTTTTCGAGATAATTGCGTTTGAAATTTGAATTTGTGTACAAGCTTTTCGTTGTAATACACAAACTTTTTTGAATTTTTGCGGAGATTTTTTCAATTTTCATAAAATGAATATTGTAGCTATTTGTATAGCTAAATGAGACAAACAAAATGACACTAAAATTATCCAAATTGAACATTGTTTTGGGTTATTGAAACGAAAACCCTGATTTCATGTTTTTGGACTGGTACTTTAATGAAAACTTTCACAAAAATTGCCTGAACTGCAATATAGTTTGAATATTTAAGCGAAAATCGATCAAATTTGAATTTTCAAAATCCGCAACTCGGCATTTCCGAAAAACAACCTTTATAAATTTGATTTTTCTCGCTTGGAACTTACTTTGACTTTTGACTGTAGTTATTAAACATAGTGCGAATGTGAATAAAACTATACAAATATAAGCCATAGTTGTACAAGATTATGAATATCCAATCAGCATAGCAAATTATTTGTGTGCTAAAAACAACGGAAGCGAAAAAAACGCTATAATTTCTATCCTTGATAAGATAAGAATTTACTTATAACTTTATGAGGCTCCCCGTCACTTTACAACCTTGGACATTGGCAACCCATGCCACTTCCCAACCTGGACACTTCCCAACATGGACACTTCACAACTCGAACACTTCCCAACCCGAACACTTCACAACCCGGACACTTGCCAACCCGGACATTTCACAATCTTGGATACTTCACAACCTCGGACATTTCTCAACTTTGGACACTTCGTAACCCATCAGTGTGCGACCCAAGACTCTAGCTAAATTACCCCTAAACTATATGTTTTGTTGTTTTCTAGGAATTAAATGTGTAAAACACCAATCATGCCATTAAATGCTATTAGGGGGACAAAAGTTCGGAAGCAAATTCCGCACTCAATATCTCGTTACATAAAAGATCTTCCGATAAAAAATTTTTCAGCAAAAGAAAAGCGTCCATGAAGAATTGGACCAGCTATATGAAAAAACTGCTGACTATTATAAATATATATGTAATTATTCGTCACAACAATTTTTTCACGAAAAATGACGAAGGTTTAAAATTTCTTTTAAAGTTAAAGGGGATAGTCGGAGCCCGTTTTCCGAAAAAAAATTTTTTTTGAAAATTTTTGTAAAAAATACATTCCTAGGAGTAGTTTTATGCGAGAAATTGATTCCGCGCATTCCCGAAGCATGAAAACGCTTCCTTAATCCTGATTCAGGGAAGGAATCGGTGTATTGATGCGAAAATCAATTTATTTATGTAAATACGTATCCTTTCCCTGAATCAGGGTCAAGGAAGCGTTTTCACGATTCGGAAATACGCGCAATCGATTACCCGCCTAGTAAAACCTAAGAATTGACGGTTTTCTCATAAAAATCCGAAAATGTTTGATTTTCGCTTCAATACATCCACCTCATTCCCTGAACCAGGGTCAAGGAAGCGTTTTCATGCTTCCGGAATGCGCGGAATCGATTTCTCGCATAAAATTACTCCTAGTAAACGAAAACATGAAATAAGTTTTCGTTTTAATAACCCAAAACAATTTTGAAAATGAAAAAAATCTCAGTCCTTTTTGAAAAAGGACCGCGATTTTTGCAGTAGAAAATCACGGCCTTCTGACACCTCTGGTTGCGATTTGCTACTGACCCTAGCAGAAATAATATCTTTTTTAAAGATAACATGCGTATAAAATTTTTCGACTTTCTCAATTTTTCCATTTTTTACTAAAAATATGCCAAATTTAGCATGTTTAATATGCATTACTATTTGTAGAGATGCCCAGCATCTTGTGGTCCTCTCGTAAATTGACAATTGTGGCCTATGTGACTCACAGTGTAATTCATGAGAAGCTGACCATTGCTTCTCTGGTCTCATCGCTTCAAACGTGTTGGAGGTAATTTTTACGAATATTTAATTTATACTGAATTTGTTTATTTGACTATGAGCAAAACAAAATCGCGAAAAAAATTTTCAAACAACTTTGAACATTGAAACGATGAGCTCGTGGATCAACCAGATTGTTTAGTGAAACGATTTACATTCAAAATCCTTGAACATTTAGAACAAAAAAAACATTTTTTATAACTCGCCGAGACGCATAAAATGACACCAAAATTATGAAATTTGAAAAATGTTTTGGGTTATTGAAACGAAAACATGAATCAGGGATTTCGTTTCAATAACCCAAAACATTTTTCAAATTCCATAATTTTGATGTCAGTTTATGCGTCTCGCCGAGTTATAAAAAATGCTCTATTTATTTTTGCTCTAAATGTTCAAAGATTTTGAATGTAAATCGTTTCAATAAACAATCTGATTGATCCACAAGCTCTTCGTTTCAATATTCAAAGTCGTTTGAAAATTTTTTCGCAATTTTGGCTTCGCTCATAACTTTTTATATTCACTTGTTTACTTATGACCTTGTGCTCTTATTTTTTTCATTATTTTTTTCCACCCACTTATAAACAAATCATCAACCATAAGCACGACAAGGTTATATTATTAGTTAGTTTATTAATCCATATGGCATTGTTTAGCAAAAACCCCTATCGTGCTTCTTCGGATCGAGATTAGTACTTGCGCCAGACCACTCATCGCACATTGAGCGCCTTGCTAATCCTTATATAGATCTGTTGTCATTATTATTGCCGCTAGCGGAGAAGAGTGTTCCTGTCAGCGAGTTGAACTGTGAAAATACAATCGCTTGAGTATTCAAGTAGATGGATTTATACGTGTGTTCGAGGTCGGAAAACTCAAATGAGAGGTGACCAATGGTCACTTGAAAAGGAAATGACCAGGCGGGAAGTGAGGGCTTACCTGAGTGTTAACCGAGATAGCGAGAAATGCGCGAAATAAGGTGCATTCGCGTGACTAAGTCTCCACCTACTTCCCGAAATTTTATATGTAAGACATATTTATGACTAGCAAGTTGAAATGTGGCGGGTTTTTTTTAAAAGTTATGTCTGCTTCGAGTGTTCATAAGGGCGTCGGAATTAAAAGTTTTTGGGGCTCCTTCAAAAAAGACTTCAAAATCCAGTCGACTCAACTGAGGTCTTTTGACTCCATTTTCTCCATTTTTTCTCTTCTGGGTCCAGTTTTGAAAATGGATTCATAAAAGAAAAAATGGAGAAAACGGAGTCAAAAGATCTTAGTTGAGTCGACTGGGATTTTTGATGCGTTTTTTGAAGGGATCCCAAAAACTTTTATTTCCGACGCCCTTATATTTCGTTTACGCTCATAAGAAAAAAAAGTTCGCATGAGATGGCCAAGTGGATAAGGACTTCGCCTGTCCAATCTGACAAGTTAAGCAACGCTGGGCCCGCAGGTTCGATCCCACTAACAAGGGAATTACCACAGACCCTATTTGCGGTTGCTATTGGAAATTAGTATCGAAAAAAGATTTTTTAATTTTTTGAAAATTTTTTAATTGTTTGAAAAAAGGCAAAAAAATTTTGCCCCTACTGGGACTTGAACCCGAGACCATGGCTTCAAAAGCAATAGCACTACCATTCAGCGTCGATAGCTTTCAGTTACTAGAATTTAAAATTTAATATAAGGAAAAGTATAGAAAATAAAAGCTGAAATACTCGCAAAAAAGTACCACTTTTTTCGAACACCCTGCACTTTTTTTTGACGTAAAACAGGCTATAAATGTTGCTTTTTTTGTTAATGAACAAACTTGATTGTGATATTTCAATCATAATTTCCGTTCCACATAGCCAATTTTTTGATGAAGTTTTTGCACTCCATAACCAATATTGCCATGCGACAGGCAATTTTTGAGCAGATATAATTGCAGGCAGAAGATTTTTTAAGCTAATTGCTCTTCCGAAATTTTCGGCGCATCTTTCGCACATGTTTTATACATGTCTTATTTACACCTCATATAATACAGGGTGTATAAAAAAAACTGGGATTTCGGTGATTTTTCATGTTTTTTCAAGCCGAAAATTTTTTTCAAATTACCCAATATGGATCATCTTAGGATTTGCTCAACTCATATGTCACCAAAAGGATACAGTACGCCCCTATCACTCATCCTCGGACCTTCCACCTTTATAGCCTTTCATCCATCCATCATGAGGGCTCGTATACCCCCTTTCAATTCATTCATCATATAAACGTTTATAAATATTAAGTTAACAACATATAAATTTCCTTTGAATGCATTAATTTTTTATTATATATCCCCTGTGCCCCCTGAGAGGCCATCCATTTCGAGGGATCGGTGTGCCCTCCCCCTATCGGTAAATTATTGCTCAACTTTCTTTGGGGGAGGTTGTGCTGAATGACCCTGTACTGTTAGAAAATAAAAATTTTCTATTTTCTTTCGTCTTATGGCTTCTTTTTTATAAACCTGTTTGTGAAAATATATTATTTTTAATGCAAGATTTTATCACACTATAAGCGAGTGTTTCAATGAGAACAATAGAAAAGTTTTTTGAATAATGACAGTGATGCTAAGTCAAGATGACTGTATTTTGCCATGTTTTATCTTTGTTATTCTTTTTCTTGCTCAGCAAATTGAAAAAATAAAAAATTGAAAAGAAAATAATTTTGAATAAAAAGTTGTTTATGCAAGCACTTTTTTGAATGAAGAAATATACATATATTGGGTTGTTCAGAAAGTTTGCGGACTTCATCATTTTTTTACAGGATGATTTAAAAAAATGAGAATTTTGCGCTATTTTTTCAAAAATTTTCAAGTTTTTTAAATTTTCACCAAAATAACTATATAGGGGGTTTTCTATGCGAGGAATCGATTGCGCGCATTGCCGAAACTTGAAAACGCATCCCTGACCCCGAGTTAGCCTATTTTTGCTTCAATACACATGTCTCTTCTCTGAATCAGGGAAGCGTTTTCAAGGTTCGGACGAATTCGTTCAAAACGAATTCGTTTTGAACAAATTTGTTTTGAACGAAATGAATTCGTTTATGCTCATCCCTGAACCGAAATCCAGCCCTGGATCGAACCCGCGCCAATAATTTGAATGACCAGTGCCCTAGCCATTAGGCCATGAGCGCCCAGCTTTTTGAAATTTTGCTATGGAACAGAGTTTAGCTTTAAAATATTTATCCCTATTGAATTTTTTTATTGCGCATAAAAACTATGGAGTGACCACTTCTATAAAAGCTGTTATTTTTAGGAAAAAGAAACGAACGCCTCTAACCTCACATATCACTAAATAGCCGTCGCACATTTTGCTGCATTGCCTAATCAACAACAGATTTTGAGCCGACTGCGATTTTAATTGATACATAGCCGCGGGTGGCTTTTCCGCCTTTTCTAATATTTTCTGGGTCTTTTCAAAGACGAACTCGAACTGATCGCCACTGCTGATCTCATCGCCTCAGCTGGTCGCTTTGTTAGTGTTGTTTTTGAGCCTGTCCTGCTGGCACTAAAGACAGGACAGATCTGGGTTTAATTATTTGCAAAATATGTTACTCAGTTTTTATTTAAAATTATTCCTATTTTGGATATTTTCTTGTTGTTATGGGTTGATACCGGTAAGCAAAAAGTTATGAATTTTTCTCATGAAAATTCTCTCATATTCATTAAATCATAGGGACATTTTCATGCATCGGAAATGCGCCAATCTATTACCCGCCTAGAAAAACCGATAGACAGCCGATTTTCCGTAGAAAATTCAAATTTTAGTTAATTTTCGTCTCAATACACCAAACCTATCCCTGAATCAGGGTCAAAGGCTTTTCGCGATTCGGCGATGTCCACATAGGACACCCCTCCCCCAGTGGAGTAATTTTCACAAAGATTCGATATGCTCAAAAACCTGTGAATTATTGAACATCCAAAATGATTCTCAAGTTTACTCAAGCATAAATTTTAGCCTGTCTATGCGTTTCTAGGCAATAAAAGCAACATTTTAATCTTAAGTCAGGCATCTCTAATTTGGGCTTTCGTAGTAAAATTTTATTAGCTAAAATTATATACCACTTACAAAAAAGTGAGCCCTTTTCTTTCAACAAAGTCAGTAGACAATTTTTTTGATTTTTTAAAAATTTTTCTAATTTTTCCAAAAGTTTTCATGGAAAAATAATAGCGCCATCGTGTTCCCCGCATAAAAATGTGGATATGCAAAAATTTTATGACTTTTGACAATAAAATAAAAAAATGACTTTTGAGTAAGGGATCGAACCCACACCCTATGAGTTTTAGCCACTCGGCCATGGGCAAGACATACAAAAGCCCATGGTATGGTACTCGTTTTGAAGCGCTCAGCGAGATGAGTCGATTGGCGACATTGTTTTAAAATTTTGACCCTTGCCTTCATCTCAAAAATTAATTTTCCCCAAAAATCGAATTTTCGATTTCTCGCATAAAATTAGCCCTAATAGGGTCATTTTGAGAAAAATTTGTGTCGAAAAAACATGAAAAAATTGCCCAAATTCCAGTTTTTAATACAATCTGTAATCAACTTGCAAAAGTACCCCTTTTTTAATGCACTCTGTAAATAATTTTTAAAAATCAACTCAATTTTATTAATCTTTGAACTTGTCGAAAAATTCATTTTTCAGGAAACTCCTCGCCACGCATTTCTATGCGCCGGCCGATTGACCGAAGTTTGCCGAACGGGTCTCTGTTATGATTCTCTCGAACTTTCCAATGTGAGTTGTATAAGTGTAAATATTATGAATGGACGTTCGAAATCCTTAATGGACATCTATTGTTCTCTCGATCTAAGTTACGTTCGGAAGTTTTGAAGGAAACTTTAGGGTTGTAATTATGGCATTTAGTATGAAAAGACGAACCAATTTGATCGCCCATGCGTTATCATTGAAGTGAATGGGGATAATAAGGAATATAAATTTCTTTAGAGGAAATTAAAATTTTTTAAAATTTCGGCACTACTAAAGATTAGCGAGCCCACTAGATGTAAATTTTTTCAAAAAAAGTTTTATTTTATTTTATTGGAAATGACTTCTCTGGGGTAATTTTATGCGGGAAGTCGATTGTGCACATTTTCGAACCTTGAAAATGCTTCCCTGACCCCGATTCAGGATATTATATGAAAACGAAAATGGAACAAATTCGAATTTTGACCATTTTGCTTCAATACAATATCCTGAATCGGGGTCGGGGAAGCATTTTCAAGGTTCGAAAATGTGTGCAATCGATTTTCCGCATAAAGATACCCCTAGGGGGGTCATTTCCAAAGAAAAATGAAAAAAAATTCACGTCTACTGAGCTCGGCGATGAGACACTTGCGGACGGGACATTTGTGGACAGATTTTTGCGGATGTGACATTTGCGGATGCCCATTTGCGGATGGACTTTTACAGATGTAACATTTGCGGATTTATTTTAAGTTTTTTAAAAAGAACCTGAGGCTTTTTAAAAAACGTAAAATTAATCCGCAAATGTCACATTTGCAAATGTCACATCCGTAAAAGTCCGTTCGCAAGTGTCACACTGTCGTGAGATTGCTAATCCCTAGTAGTACCAAAGTTATTTTTAGAATAGTCAAATTTCTGGTTGTGCCGACTCATTGATATGTTCAACAAATGGTTGTTCGTATGATGGAAAATATGTAAGTAATCAAAGAAAATTAAAACCAACATATTTGATTGACAAATCTTTGACAGCTATCCCACTTGTTATATCTGAATGATGAGTCCAAATTTAAGGGCTTTTATTCAAGCATACATTGTAGTAACAGAAGTTTGGTGTTATTAGTATTTTTCGTAAAAAAAATCGTTTTAAAATATACAACGAATGTTTTTAAAACTGTAAAAATTTAGGAGCTATTACACATAGGGAGGCACCCACGTAAAAATTTTTTTCTGTAAATCACCCTTCTAGAAGTAAAAACATACGGGGTATCCGAATTTGACATTTTTGAAAAGAAAAAATTTAGAAAAGGCGTTAAAAAATTTGACAAAAACTGAAAAATTCGTAAAAAAATTGAAAAGTTAGACATTTTCAAGGAAGGCGTTTTTATAAATGTCAAATTCGGATTCCCCATACATTTTTACCCCAAAAGGACTCATTTTAAGGCAAAAATCGCATTTTTGCGACTTTTCGCTTCAATACACAATACGCCTTCCTTGAGTCAGGAAAGCGTTTTTTCACTTTTAAAATGTCAAATTCGGATTCTCTGCATGTTTTACCCCTAGAGGGATTATTTCCAGAAAAATTTTTTACGTAGATGTCCCCCCGGAAATTCCACTTTTTTGGGACACTCTGTAAATTTGAAAAGATTCGACAAAATGCCCAAAAGCATGGGGAGACTATGGATCGACCCAATACTGTACCAAAAATCTCTTAAATTTCTAGTTCACTTGCTGCTGCTCTCGATCCTTATGTAATGGCAAGTCTTTGGCATTCCTTCAATCCAAATGGAGACATTATATAAGCCAAAATGTCATCGTTAGGCCATATCCCATTAGATACCTTAGAAATGTTGGAGAAACCCGCAAAGAAGAAGTATTAACATCACCTGCATCAACAACTACATCCAAATCAGAGAATCTTGCAGAAACAACAGTTCAGCTTGATAAGAAGACTCTTGAACAAACAGTTGAAGTTATCAAATCCGAAGTAAATTCACTTGCAATAAATTTGGAGCCAATATCAACTATATTAAAAGAGGCTGAAGAGAATGAAACAAGTATAAAAATTTTCAATTTTCCAAGAACTGCCTCCACCACCAAGTCCTGTACATCCTCCGCCATCTCCTTGATTTTTGAGCGCAGTATCGAACCCGTGCCCTATGAGTTAATACAGAGCGCTTTAGCCACTCGGCCATGGGCAAAACCCAAAACCCCATGATATGGTACTCATTTTGAAGCGCTCGGCGAGCTGAGTTGATTGGGGACAAAATTTCGACCTTTGCGGATCTTTTGTACGCCGTGCCCCCTGTCCCCTTGCCTACCCCACTGGGAAAAGCAGAGCCAAAAATTTTCTACATTTTTTCAGTTATTGAATATACAACCTCAACAAAAACACCAACCCAGCAAACAACCATCCATGAAGAAGATGACGATTATATAGAGGATGAACATGATAACGATGATGATACCCCTATAGTGATTACTAAACGAACATCTACAACTGAAAGTGCAACAACACCTGTAGCAACTGTTCCTACAACGACCACAACATCAACTACAACTATACCATCAACAACCACAACAGCATCGATAACAAGTACTACAATCGAAGAAACAACCTCTACATCTTCAAGAAAAGAGATAAAACCACCAAGTTGGGCAAGAAACACACAGAGAAGTAATTTTGCACAGTCCACTGAAAATGTCGTGCCAACAACGTCAATCTTCCAACAAACAGAAACTACACAAGAAGTTACGACAACATTACCTAAGTCAACTCCAAAGACAGTAAGTTTTGAAGCTACAATAGGGGGGGAGGGGGTGAAAATTGTCGAAAAAATTTTTACTACCCACGTGAAAATTTTTCCTGGAAATGACCCCTCTAGGGGTAAAAACATTCTGGGAATTCAAATTTGACATTTTCAAAGCAAAAAACGCTTTCCTGATTCAGGGAAGGCCTGTGTATTGAAGCGAAAAGTCGAAAAATCGCATTCAAAATACCATTTTTGCGACTTTTCACTTTAATAAACATCTCTTCCCTGAATCAGGGAAGCATTTTTTCGCTTCGAAAATGTCAAATTCGAATTCTCCGCATGTTTTTACCCCTCGAGGGATCATTTGGGGTCATCCAGATATTACGTAACCAACTTTTTGGTGGTTCACCCCCCCCCCCCAACGAAAATATCTGGATGACCCCTTTCCAGAAAAAATTTAAAAAATTTTGACTAATGCAAAAAGAAATCGCTCAGAACGGGATTGAACCCACCCCCTTTAGTGCAGCCGTTTTGCGTTCTAACCACTTGGATATGGCCTAAAATTTTGACACTGCCGCAAATCTTTATAAAATTTTTAGACAATTCAAAGAACAAAAATCACCACCACCACAAGAAGACCCATCGTTTTTGCAGAAACAACAGCTCCACCAGCTTCAGAGAAGCGTACTAAGCTCCATATGAATGAAGCCAAACCTGTTTCTGCAACTTCAGCTCCAGTTAAAATGCCTCCACCTGCACCAGAAGTATACAGAAGCACATTCCCTTGGTATATACTTGCTGCTGTTGGCTTTATCACATCAGTGATAGTAGCCATATTAGTTTATGGATTCTTCCGGAAATGCGTTTGTGTAAGACCAGTAAAAACGGAGCTGGACGAAAATAGTGATGAAAGTAATGATGTAAGAGAAGTCAATGAAGCAGAAGCGAGAGAAATGACGGTTGTTGACCCGTTGCTAAATGGGCAGAATGGCCAAAATGGGCAAAACGGAAAAAATGGAAGAAGTCCCAAATCACCAACTCGAAATCCAAATAATGGTGTCTAAAATAATAAAAAAAGAACAAGGATATCTAAAATTTAATTTTGCTATAAATATAGGACAAAATTGTATATAGAATTTTATTTTATCAAAACCTTATTATCATAGGTTACCAGGGGAGGGGGTACAGTAGCTCCCTCACCACTCATTCTCGAACCTTCCGCCTTTATAGTCATTCATCCATCCATCCTGAGGGTCCGGTGTATCCCCCTTCTGGTAAACTATGCTTATTATACTATTAAAATTTTTTCGCACAAATTTTCGAAGGCACGAAAAAACATAAGGTTTATTTTAAAAATTTTTTGGAAAAATCAAAAAAGTTTTTTCTTTTTGATTTTAAACAAAATTTTCAATTTTTAACTGTTTTTAGTCGAAATTTAACCATTTTTTGCCTATTTTTTTATTTTTCCTTTAAAGGGGGTGCAAATTAGGGCCCTTTCTCCAAAAAAATTTTTTTTGAAAAATGACTTTCTAGAGGTAAAAACAGGATAAAAAATTGACTCTTAAATTGTGAAAACGCTTTCTTGATCCTGATTCAGGAAAGAAATTGGTGTATTGAAGAGAAAATAAAACATTTCGGATTTTATGAGAAAACAGTTGATTCTTAGGTTTTTTTAGGCAGGAAATTAATTGCGCGCATTACCCAAACCTTGAAAACGCTTGTTTGACCCTGATTCAGGGAAGAAATTAGTGTATTGAAGCGGGAATCAATTTATTTATGTAAATATCTATCTTTCCCTGAATCAGGGTCAAGAAAGCGTTTTCAAGGTTCGGGAATGCGTGCAATCTATTCCTCGTCTAGAAAAACCTAAGAATCGACGTTTTTCTCATAAAAATCCAAAAATGTTTGATTTTCGCTTCAATACACCGATAATTTCCCTGAATCAGGGTCAAGGAAGCGTTTTCACAATTTGGGAGTGCGCACAATCGATTTTCCAACCTATTTTTACCCATAGAAGGTCATTTTTCAAAAAAATTTTTTTGAGAAAGGGCCCTAATTTGTACCCCCCCCCTTATATAAAAGTATTTGAGAAGGGGTCAAAAAAAATTTTTTATTTTTTGACCCCCGCGCAAAATCGAGAAAAATTTTCTGAGAAGTCTTCTTTCGAGTGTTTCATAAATTTATGAATGACTTGAACGCGCAAAAATAAAACAAACATCTTATTTCCTTACACTGTTTTGCGCAATGAGTATTTTAATGTTATTATAAGTTTCTTTTAATAAATGAAATTTGCATATGTTGTATTAATTTGAATTTTTTAAACATGTTTTTGATAATAAAATATTTTAAAAATCATTGTAAATTATCTGATGCGATGCAAATCAAAAAATCGATGATAAAAAAATCGATTGGCAAACATGACAAAAGATTGCTTTTTAAAACCGTCGATTCTTAGGGTCGCCACAAGCACGGCACAAGCTATTGTACGAAAGTACGACGACCCCACAAGCTATCGTACGAAGTCATCGTACGATCGTAAAATTAACGTAAAAGTACGACGAAATCGCCACAAGCTGT
>JAQGCP010000570.1:0-15986 GCA_034699885.1 Acrobeloides thornei | reverse complement strand
TCGTTCAAAAAATTCACGATTTGTAGAGGAGTAGAGGTCGATGAAATCCGACTGAACCCCTTAATATCCGAGAATAAAACCGTAGCACATGTGTAAAGTTGTGGGACTACAGGCTTTCCAAGTTTGAGGTCTTCCGCAATTGTCCTAAAAAAATTTGTGCAACCAAATATTTGATTCAAAAAATTACGACGGAAGCATATTTTTCAGGAGTCGATCGGTTTGCATTTGCGCTTCTTCAAGCATAGATGTCCGACTTTTGACCAAGTTCTCAAGATTTGTTGTGTACTAAAAATTTTTTGAAATTTGGTTGATGGCAAAAATGTTCCTTACGTCTTCCATCATTTTCATCATTTGATCAACCAATGTTCCGCTTCCGCTAAAAAAAGTATAATTTAGTGTATATATGTTACGGGTGAATCTGAATATGCGGGCGACTCTGATTTGATTGCTAGCGTCTCTTCTAGCGCCTCTGCTAGCGCTTCTTCTATCGGCTCGGCTAGCGCCTCTGATAGATTTTCCCTGGAAGGCGCTAGAAGAGGCACTAGTCGAGGCGCTAGAAGAAGCGCTAGCAGAGGCGTTAGAAGAAGCGCTAGCAGAGGCTCTAGCTGAGGCGCTAGCAGAGACGCTAGAAGAAGCGCTAGCAGAGACACTAGAAGAAGCGCTAGCAGAGACGCTAGCCGAGGAAGAGGCAAATCTGATATATTCAGATTCGCCCGTAACCAATTTGGATACATACAACGGATTTTTATCATTGTATGTGTCCAGGTAATTGAAATTAAGAGAACACAAAAATGTATGAGTGATGGTTGAACTTTTCCAAAAACTCTTACCTAGATTTAAGATTAGCGTTGACCAAGGTCTTGATTCGTTTAATATTCGGCCGCATTTCCGGTATTTCCAGCCAGCAAGCTTCTATACAAGATAGTAGTTGAAGATTGTAGTTTTCTTCGCCTGCCTGATTTGTAACCTGTTGATTGGGGAAAGTTGGACGGACAATGCGGTCATCATCGTTTGCCAAAGCGATCATTGTCATGATTTCTAAAAAATTGAAGTTTTCAACAGGCGCATAGGTATAGGGTAAATTGAAGGGGGTGGCTGATTTAAGATTTTTTGACCCCCTACCATGGTCATCGTCTAGTTAACCTCTATTTAAAAACTACTTACTATTAGGAGACTCATTTCTCTCATAATACGGATAAACTTTAAACAAAATTTGATACAAACACATTCCGAGAGCATAAATATCTGCTGGTGGAGACCCAGGCGGTAAAAACTTCGTTGTAATAAGCTCTCTGATAATTTCCGGGGCTTGTTGCAAATATTCTAAAAATGACAAAATCCATTAAAAAATTTTTTGACTATCTATACTTTTATCAGTAATACTTCGAGCTTCAACCATATTGTCAAAGTCAGCATCACTATCATCATCTTCTTCTTTCTCATTTTCATCTTTGTCTTTTTTGGTTTTCTTCTTTTTCTTCAAACTTTTTTCACCAATAAGACGAATTTCGTTATGCCGAAGCTTGTCGGCGATGAGTTCTTCAGTGACAAAATTTGTAAGTTTTACGGTCCAATTCGAGTCGACCAAGCAGTTTTGGAGGCAAATAAAACCATGGTATCTGATAGTGGATGTGTGAAGGAAGTAAACTCCCTGAAATTTGACTTTTCAATTTATACTTAAAGAACAAATTTGTCCCAAAAAAGCTCACAAGGGAAAAGGACCATAGGTCGGCAAGGGGGCCTCCTCCCTGACCCACTCACTCATGGACCCAAAATTGAGAGTGGGGCCACCTCATGGGCCCCGCAGAACAGTATGGTCCATAAAAATTGGGTGTCAGAAGACTATTTAAAGCTAAAAAAGGTCGTTTTTTTGGTGGAGGATCACCTCAAAAAATGTTGCAAACTTTGAAATCTGTGTATTAAAACGAAAACTTGCCGCACGTTTAATATTTACCTTAACAACATCCTTTGCAAAAGAAACTTGAAAGTTTCTCCCAATCTTCATATCATTGTTGAACAACACATCCTCCAAACTTCCCCTTTGACACAACACCCACATGACTATCAACTCATTTTGTTGGTTAAAACACATGCCATAAAATTTATTCAAGTTGTCGTTTTCCAATAATTTTAGTTCCTTCATACGAGCAAGGTCGGCTTTTGGGAAAGTTAAATTCCTATTTTGTGAATATCTCTTGTAAGCCACACGGACACCGTTAGACATGGCTTGTTTTGCGCTAATTTTCATGTTAGCCTTATCTCCATCCACCCAAGAACCGGTAGAAACAGAGCCAGTTTGGGAGCCAGCTTTCATATCTTTTTCAAGAAGCTTGACTTGCTCTCTGGGGATACGCCATGTCATGTCATAGAGCATCTTTTCTTTTTCCTTTTTGTATAGGAAATAGCCGAGGGGGATTACGGCGCTGAAGAAGGCAGTGATGCCACACAAAACAAAAAGCCAAGTATAGTCACAAAGAGAGCCGTCGAAACCGCATCTAGAAATAGAAATATTGATTTTTTTCGAAAATTAAATTTTGTATTTTCTCCAAGAAATTCAATTTTTGCTATAAAAGATTAACTTACTTTGGCATATCCTGTGGCAAAACTCCATCATGCGTATTCCAATAATGCGGAATCATTTCGTGAGCAACATGTTCGGAGCACTCATCTGGTGCCATGGCACATCTTGCTTTATCACCAAGTCTGGCCGTCAGCTCGACCACAATTTTCATAGTGCCATTTTCCACTAGATAAGTCGCATAACTAGGTACCCGGACAGCTTTTTTGTTCATCAGCACTTGACCTGTTGTCCCAATAAATTGTCTGGCCGTCATTTTTTTCCAAATTAAAGAACCGTCCATATAGACTTGGGGATTCTTTGTTTCATCGTAGGCATCTCGTAATGCAAGACCGTATAGGAAAAGGGCATCATATAGGGTCATGTAGGCAAGAGTTGCATACTAAAAATTTTTACCGATTTTTTGGTACTCGTGCTGTCTCCTTTACGGCAACGCAATAAGGGGGGATCCCTCCTCCCCCCACGCATTCATAGACTCAAAATTGAGGGGGAACCATCACATCGAGGGTCCCCTCCCCCTATCTTGCCGACCTATGTTGCGTATGACCCCTTTACCTTTCCTGGGAAATTTAGTGTTACTATATTTGGAGATTTCATGTTTTCACTATATCATCAGGATTTATAACACCAAAAAATCCAAAAAAACGCCCTCCCCCAAAACCCAGATCTTATTTTAGAGGAAAAACGGTAATGTATGAAGGTGGGGCATCACAAATGCCAACCATTTTTTGCTCAAAACTTACATGACTGCTAACAATCCCAGTCAATTTCGCAAACCTTTCTTGAAACTCATCGATAAACTGCTTATCGTAACCATGAGCAGTGATCACAATCGATTGATCAAACGCCGAACGAACTTCATTCTTTTGAATGTTGTTCGCCTCCCATGGGTAATGATCATGCTGATGAGCCAACCATGGCATGATGTACACATATTCGTTGGTCTTCATCTCGGACCTGTAGACGGCAACCATAAAGTTGCGGACCGTGTGAAAGTCTAAGCCGAGCTCGACGACGATGACACGTGCACGATTTTTGAGGTTTTTGAGTTTTCCAGTGGCGATGATTTCATCAGCGGTCATGAAGGGGTCTAGTTCGATTTCGATGTTGATCTCAATACCATTTTCAACTAGGAGATTTTTTAATGGGTGCAAGCTGAGGCGTTCGAAGTTGACAGTGGGTTTTACAAAACCGACCTAAAGTTGAAGATATGCATGCAAAAAATGGAGTTTCAAAATTTGGTTAGATTTTCCAATTGTCATGAAAAATTTGGCAAAATTGCTTTTACCGGATCAAAATCTGAAAAAAATCCGGTTTTTTCAATTTTGAAAAATTCGGAAAAATCTCTATTCTCCCATCTCATTTCTCTTTTTTCCTTCTCCTTTCTCCCTCCTCCTCTTTTCTCTTTTCCCCTTCTCCTTTCTTCCTTCTACTTATCCATTTTCCCTTTCTCACTTTTTACTTCACATTCTCCCGTCACTTTTTTCTTTTCTCCCTTCTTCTTTCCCAATTCTCCTTCCCCTTTTCCTTTATGACTGTCCGATCTGGCAAGTTAAGCAACGTTGGGCCATCAGATTCGATCCCGGTAGGGCACATCGAACTTTTCTTTCAAACAATGGACCAACTTTTTGCTTCATTGTTTGTAAAAGAATTTTTTGATGATCATACTTTTTGCCCTACCGCTATCGAAACGGATGGCCCAACGTTGTTTAACTTACCAGATCGAACGGTCGGCTTCCTTATCCCTTTGTTACTTTTTTGCCACTCCAGCTGAAACGACTATATCAAAAAATTTTCACCTGTTTCCACCCATACAACTTGATATAAGTCAGAGTTGCTCTAGCCATTTCAGTGGCCGATGTCAGCGCAACCGAACCCAACGTATCATAGACATTCCTATCCGACAACGCATCATCACCAGACATGTGGGCAATAATAGGTACATTCCAACGGGAGACCAAACGACCTATGATCAACATCTCGTTGTTACAACCGGGTCCGAAGTAGACACTAGCATTTTTCATGTAGTGGAGATATGCAGCGTGTTCGACTCCGCTGAAACGGTTACAGGATTCCATGGTGAGGATTTCGAGGTCGATTTCCTTGGGGAGGATGTTGCGTTCTTTCATGTCGTCCGAGCAAATTTTTAGAACTTGTGGTTCGTGTTGTTTGAAACTGTCGGATGGGAGTAGATGGGCGATGCGGATGACATTACCATGGACAAAAAAGTTGAAGATGGGAGAAAAAGTTAAAAGTAACCAAAAGGTTATTTTTGCCATTTTTGGATCTAAAAATATTGAAAAAAGTAAAAATTGTACATTGAAACGAAAAGAACGTGTACATTGCAACGAAAAGAAACATGAATCCTTATATAGCTTTTTTATGCATCCCTGCGTGGTCGTATAGCGGGAAAATCAGGATTAGTACTAACTAATACTAACTAATCTGATTCTCTCGCCATACGACCACGCAGGGATGCATCAAAAAAGCTATATGAGGATCCACGTTGCTTTTCGTTTCAATGTACACGTTGCCTGATTCAATAAAAAGTTTCGTGGTAGCAAAAAAATTTCGACTATAGGTTAGACCGAACTCTAAGGATGCTCAAAAACAAACTGGTCCTAAAATTTTTGAATGTGCACGAAATTGATGGTATATCTAGGTTTGTCTAAAACATTTTAGCAACCATACTCGAATGATCTATTAAACATCTTCTTAAAAGCTCCAACATGGATATTTGTCGAGAAATTATTCTTACTCCGGAAATTTTTTAAGTGGTATAATTAAGCTTAGGCGTTAGACCGGAACTAATATAATGAAAAAACCCCAAAATCCATTAAGAATATGGTAAAATTAGCTGTAGAAAAATGGGATCATGGAAACTACGGAAGTGCGGAAATTTCATATTCCTTCGTTATGCCAGAGATCAAATTTTTTGGATTAAAAAAAGTTCTCGACTGACTAATGGATCATACAGGGTGTCTACACTAAATGTGCAAGCCAATGATTTGACATTATCTCTGGAACCCTGTAGAATTTTTCGGTGCGATTTTTTTAAAGATGGACTAAACGTGCGTGAAACGATGTGGATTTCGCCAAAATAAAATTTCCTAATGCACCCTATACCTTGAAAATTGAAAATAAACAAATTTATATGGGGTAAAAATGATGTTAGTGAGAAAGGTAGGGAAGTGAAGATGGAGAGGGGTAGGGATGCGCCCTTTGTTCATCTGGATGAACAACGGACAGCACCTTAACGGAAAAGGCTTGTCCGCGGACAAGAAGGACAACGAGTAGGACGGACAAGGCTTGCTCGCGGTCAAGACGGACATTAACCACACGGACAAGGCTTGTCCGCAGTCAAGACGGACATCGAGTGGGACGGACAAGGTTTGTCCGCGGTCAAGACGGATATTAACCACACGGACAAGGCTTGTCCGCGGTCAAGACGGGGTTTAGGCCTCTGCCGCGGACAACCCTTGTCCGCCCCGTCTTGATCGCGGACAACCCTTGTCCGACCCATCTTGACTGCGGATAACCCTTGTCCGTTCCATTTTGACCGCGGACAACCCTTGTCCGACCCATCTTGACCGCGGACAACCCTTGTCCGTTCCGTTTTGACCGCGGACAACCCTTGTCCGTCCCGCTTTGACCGCGGGCAAGCCTTGTCCGTCTCGCCTTGACCGCGGGCAAGCCTTGTCCATCCTACTCGATGTCCGTGTTGACCGCGGACAAGCCTTATCCGTCCCACTCGATGTTCGTCTTGACTGCGGACAAGCCTTGTCCGTGTTGTCCGTCCCAATAGTTGTCCATGTTGTCCGGCCGTTATAAATCGTATGTCCGGACACGGATATCCTTCCGTTGTCCGGACCAAGGGCACATCCTGGAGAGGGTTGCAAAAATTTTGTTTAAATTTTTTCCATTTTTTAAAATATTTCATTTTTGAAAGCATCATCCATAAAATTCATGACCTTCATAACGTGACTAATTGTCTCCACTGGAAAATCCAGTTTTATCCTATCACTTTCTTTCGCCAATTTCCAAAAGCGAAAAATCCATATTCGGCCAATGTATAAAACGATGATGAGTCAACAAGTTGTTTCACATTCTTGTTTTGATTGAGAGCCCGATTCTCTATATCATCTCATCTAATAGACCGCAATTTCATGGATTTGTTCATATTTTTGACATTTTTATGGGTAGAATTGGGTATGCTTTTTTTGTAAATTTTTCTTGAAAATTTTTTTTTAGGTCATTGTCAAATAAATTTGGGTACAATTAATTTGAATAGAAATCAAGGAGGGGATCTGGAATTTGGGTTTGGCCAAGCAGCTAATCTTTTTGGTTTTGGTGGTGATCGAAATTTTGAAGTGACAATCGGTCCTGGAAAATTTGACACAAAAGGTTTCTTTTTTTCTTAACGGTAACAAAATGCATAGTGCCATAAAAATATAATTGGTTTTTTATGTCTTAAATCGACGCCACCCCATTTGCCCCACGTTGTAACTTACAACATGGGGCAAGTTGGTGGGGCAACTGTATAACGTGGGCAAATGGGGTGGCGCCCTTAAATCCAAACAATCTTTACGTTTTGAATTTTGTTTTATTAAATCGTTTCAATAAACAATCTAATTTTGCCTGAGTGCAGGTTTGTTGTTTTTATTTTCGTTTCAATGTTTAAACTCATTTGAAAATTTTTTTCGCAATTTTGTTTCGCTCATAACTTTTTACGGTTAGATTTTCAAGTAGTGCTGTAAAAGCAAAAAATGCTCCAAATTGTGTGCTCTTTCACATGACATCAATCCCCAAAAGTAGACTATTCCTTTAAAATTTACAATCATAGGTTATGCTAATTTTACTATAACACAAAATATTGATTTTTATTCCATTTAAAAATAATCGTAAAATTTAGTCGATGGTGGAGCATTGATTGGAGGAGAAAGGCTTGGTTTGGATGGTCAAGTTGGGGTTAGGGAAAATCAAGCACTTAATCTAGGCAGTAACATAAAAGTAATATCTTTAGGTCCAGTCTTTGATTAAAAATCGCTGTATGCGTCTTTTTTGTCCACTCGTTTTTTCTATCTATGCTTGTCTAGCTAATCGCTTTCTTTTAGTTTGGTAACGGCCCACCAAATCCATCCGACCCAGCCGGTCAACTCAACACCTTCATCAACAACATTGGATACTTCTTTCAGCGATTCATGCCTCCACCGACACAACCCGAAGTTGCATCAAGACAACGACCTATAGATCCACTACCCACTCTAAAGCCAGAGCATGAAACTTCGACTCCATTTGATTATGAACTATTATTTACATCAACTGATAGAAATCATTATTATGAAGAGTCAGAAGAGGGATCCGGAATAAGTCCATTCGAAGAAATTTTGACAAAGTCGGGAGAAGCTAGGTCGAAAGTTACAACAGAAGGAGAATTTTCTACAGGTATTAACAGTGATGTGCGGTACCAGTAACGTATCCTAACGGTACTTTGGTACCGGTACCATATGTGGGCAAAAGACGGAATCAAAAATGTGAATTAAGTACAAAAATGTGCGGAAATAGGTTTAAAATTATTTCTAAAAATTTTCTTTCAAAAATTCTTATTTTTATGCAAATTATAATTTTTTATAAAATTAGAATTTGAAAAATGATCATTTTTAATGTAAAAAATTATGAATTTTTGATACCGGTACCAGGCACATAGAAGTGGGAGGGCAGGACAATACTCTTCCGGGCAATACCCTTCTCGAAATTGAAATAATAGTTTTATTACAACATTTTTGACAGATCTCGGGGCTTCTTTAGCTTCTCCAAGAACACTATATCATCAAGGAAAATCACTTCCTATCTTTTTTTTCACAAATCAAAATTTATACCGGATATAAAAGTCTATATTTTTCAAGGCACGATAAAACAATGATGAGATCTATATAAAATAACAATAACCAAGAAAACCTTTAGGGTACCTAATTTTTGGATACATTTGCTAAATAAAATTTGACCTTTAAAAAATCACAAATCTCGCATTAAAAAAAATTATGTACCCTTAAATAAATATTTATTTTCAGATTCACAAGAAGAAAAACAAGATAAAATCAAAAGAAATCGACCCAAAACACCCGATGGATTGATAGAATTTCAACGGAATCACACAAAATCAATTAAGAAAATATAGAGAATAAAACGAGAATGACGAGACAAACATCTCCAAAAATAATAACTCCACCATGGAATTTTTGAGTTCCAGGCACTATAGTATGAATTAAGCATCGAAACTTTTTTAAGCGTTAGTACACAATAAAAAAAATAAATATACACGAATATTTAATATTTATCTATTATTCAACGGGTAGAAGTCGATTCCTCGGGCGACTTGTCGTGATGCTTGTGCTTTCTCTGGTGATAATTTCCTCGTTTGTTGTAGTTGTCATAACGTCCTCGGTTAGCTGTATTCTTTTTGCTAAAATTTGGAAAAATAGAAATGTTTAAAACTAAGTAGCGGTTATTATTTTTTTGGCGAAAATGGAATTTTTGGCCAAAAATATCTATTATTGACGATTTTTTGTTGTTTAACCAGAACTCGAAAATTATGCAAATTTCAGCCGTTCACAAACATAATTTATGGATGGCCCCAGGGTGCAATTTCATAAATTTACCCGTGATGCTTTTTATTTCCACCTTTCATTTCATCGGAGTCCTCATCACCAACCTTGTTCCAATTTCGTGGTGAATCTTCCCGACCACTATGATGATTCTCCCAACCTCGGCCAACACCACGTCGCTGAGGAGCTACAATAACTTGGGCTTTTCGAAGCTCGTGTAACATGTTCTCGTAGAGCTGCATTTTCATGCTTCGTTCGACTTTTTGCACGTCTGGTGGAGGAACAGCGTATGCGTAGACAGTTTTTGTAGCATCTTCCTGAAAAATCGAATTCCATTTTTTTCACATAAAAAATCAATTTACTCCATCAAGACGTTGAAAATCTTCAAGACTTGGAGCCATTTGCGTGTTGAACCATAGATCAATACACTCGTTGACTTTTTTCGAAAGTAGCATGAATTGATTGCTGGCATCCAGACTATTTCTCTCCTTCAGCAATTCTTCGATACAGTTGATGAGGTAACGGATCACACCGAGCTGGTTCGAAATGCTCACCACTGGACCGGCAGTCAAAGACGGCGATTTTCCGCTAAAATGGGTCAAATTAACGAGAAAGGCATTATATATCATAGCATTTTGACGGGAAAACTTTAGAATCCCGACCTTTAATCAGTAATGTTACAATAGTAACACGGGAATTTTTAATCATTTTAAAAAGTAGGTCTAGTATTCCGAAATAGTACTAAACAATTTAATCAATTTTGGGAGTTCTTATACCCCCATTGAATGTGGTCGAAAAATTTTATTTTTCGAAATGTTCTCAAAAATGGCCTTATTAGGGGTAATTTTATGCGGGAAACAAGTTGATAATTTTATTTTTGCGGACTCCACACAGTTGTCGCACGTCTGTGTTCCATGAAGCAAGCCCATCGACACAAGCCAATCATCTATTGGGTTGTTCCAAAAGTTTTTTAAATTACCCCTAATAGGGTCATTTTTGAGAAAATTTCGAAAAATAAAATTTTCGATTTAGACCACGTTCAATGATATAAGAGCCGAAATAGCTCCCAATTTTGCTATAAGAACGAGCCAAAAATCTATTTTGGTCTCACTATTGCAACAAAAAATGTACCGCATATTTCCTTCACGCAACGTCTTATTAAAACCATCAACTAATGGATTAGCTAGATTACTAAAAGCCGCCAAAATCGCACGAACGTTATCCTTCATCCAAGTACCATCTTTTTCCAACATTAAATGAACGCGAACTGCTTCACCATACAGCAAAATCGGGAGAAGTGCACGAAGACCTGAAAAATATTTTTTAAACACAAAAAATAAAATAACTTATTTTTAGACTCCAAAAATAAGTTACATAGAGATGGTAATTCGATTTTGCAAAAAATTGGATTTTTTAGTTTAAAAAATCTGCTATTTTTTCAATCCTATAACAAATGATGCTTATAGGCTAT
Source organism: Acrobeloides thornei (assembly GCA_034699885.1). Classification (NCBI taxonomy): domain Eukaryota; kingdom Metazoa; phylum Nematoda; class Chromadorea; order Rhabditida; family Cephalobidae; genus Acrobeloides; species Acrobeloides thornei. The sequence continues at coordinate 5,332 of JAQGCP010000570.1, read as the reverse complement.
AAGCATCATTCCGAATTCTCCTTGCCTTGTGCTGTTCCTGCGTCCATTCCATAGAAATTCACCAAGCCATAAGCAATCAAAGGAACGGCATACAAGTCGATAAGCTTGTCCAAAACCGGCTTCAATGCCATAATTTTCGTGGTGGATGCTTGTTTTGAAGTCGATTTTACAAGAGCGAGACAGATTACAACAGTAACATCATCAGTGTTCGGTGTGGCATAGGTTCCTGAAAAATTTGTTTAGTAAAATTTGAAAATGTTTAAAAAATATTTACCAATATCCAAAAATTCCAAAGCAGCGGCAGGCAAAGCCAACGCCATCTCAAAAATCGCACAAAAGAAGTCCTCAGTTAAAGAAACTCTCTGTTCATAAGCCAATCTAGCATAGGCCTTTTTCTTATCCTCAGGTAGGGCATAGAATAGTGCTGTCGGGATCTCCGGCTTATAATCTTCCAAGACAGCTTGTAACCAGACGCCAATCGCATATTTATAGGCCCAATCGAGGTGGGTAACTTTTCCCATGATATTCGGCACGGTGATTTTTACGCCATCAGCTGGAAAAAATACAATGTAAACTTCAAAGAATAAGGATAATACCTTTAAATTTCTTGGCAATACCAGTAAATATCTTCGGCATATAAGACATAATTTCCGAATAGCCAACTGAGTCTAATTCGGTGGAATGAAGGAAGACTTCAATTACGTATGAGATTAGAGTGTTAGGGTCGACACACAATTCTGTGGTCTCTTCTGAAAATAAGAAGTGTTTTCTCAAGAGGTTAGAACAGGGGTGCCAAGTCTGCTGATTTTTCAGAAAAGTGCTGATTTTGAGATGCCAAATCTGATTTTTCAGTGTGAAATCTAATTTTTGAGATGCGAAATTTTGTCAAATTTATAACAAATATGGAAAATTAATAGCATTTTGCTGATTTTTGCTCCTAAAATCTGATTTTTGAAGTCAGATTTGCTGATTTTGAAACAAATGTTCTTGGCACCCCTGGGTTAGAACAATCATAAATTTGCGTTGTTGTCTGATTTTTTCGAATTTTGAGAGGTTATTTGAAATTTCTGGAGTATATAATTGGATCGGACAGTCCTACCCATTGCTCATGATGAAAACATACCGTCAGGTTTCTTCCAGTGGATATCATACTTCTTGCTGTTGTCATGCTCCATAAGCTTTGAAAGTAAGCTGAGCAAAATACGAGTTTCCCGATTTCGAGCAAAATGTTCGAAAAGCCAATTCACAGTAAAGTCAGTTGCATCAAGATTCGGAATGTTTTGATGGGTTACAGTAAAGTCTAAAAATTGTTAGTAATAAATTATCGCAAAAAAATTTTAGACTTTTTATTACAAATTTAGCGTTCCAAATTTTGAAGGGCACACAGATGTTCCAAAAAACAGCCATTTGGTCATTTTTTAACAAAAATTTTTTCCAAAATTACTCATTAGAGGTATTTTAATGCGAGAAATCGATTTCGCCCATCAAAAACCCTTGAAAACGCCTCCCAGGTCTTTAAATAAACGATTTTCGTATTTTTTCAGCTATTTTTAGTTTAAAATTTTCCAGAAAATGACCCCTCAAAGGGTCATTTTCTGGAAAATTTTTTTAACTTTTTCGTGTCATTGGGTACCCCGACTTGAATAAGCAAAAGAATTTGGGTATTAAATTTTTAAGGCATAAATTTAATCTATAGTACCTTCTTTTCCTGAACCAAATCGACTTGTCTTCAGACGAGTTCTAATAAAACTCATAATAAGAGACTCAAAATTTTGACGTCCTTCAGAAGTATCCAATTTCAACTTATGAAAATGCTCGTTGAACAAGCGCAAGAAAATAACCATATAAAATGAATCAGTTTCTTTCGAACCGGGATACTTCGGGATACGATATTCACGAACTGCTGGAAGTCGTTCAAATAGCTGAAAAAATTGAACAGTAGAAGTTGGGTAAATCGATATTTACTCGAGTGATAGTAGGAATAATCGGAGTGGATTCAATGCACATAAAGAGAAATTGTAAGCATGTATCTAATGGAGCAATCATCATAAGAAACCCTAGATCTTTGGACAGTTCCTCCAAAATTTTCTCGTTCATCTGATCAAAGCTTCCCATTTTAATTTTGATATTTGCAGCCTCCTCGTTGTATTTCTTAAAAAGTCGATTAGAATCAGTAAAAAATAGATCATTGGACCAAAAAATTCAGTTCAAAAATAGATTGTGGACAAAAATTGTTTAAAAAATTGATTTTTAGGCCAAAAATAACTTTTTGAGCTCAAAAAATGCAAATTTATAATCAACAAGTTGATGTTTCCCTACCGGATAACAAATTTTCAAATCGGGCCAATGATGAGCAGTGTTGATAAAAGCTTCTTGGTTATAAAAATAACGCATCGCTTCGTTGTAATTATCACACTGCATAAAGACTTTGCGCAACAAAGGGAAGAAATTCTCACGAAGTCGAATGTCCACCTCTTTTGTCAGGGCGACCATTTTATCAGCGACACTAAAAATTGAAAAACTTGTCAAAAAAGGAACATTTTGGAAAATTATTTTTACAAATCACAAATTGCATCAAAATTAGGGTAATACCAACCTCACCTATTATACTCAGTCATAGAAAACTGAAAACTTGGGTCGACTTTTTTAGCCACCTCCTGCATCTGAGCAAAAAAGAACTTTTTCTTTTCCATATTTGTTAGCAATGTATTCAATTCGTTCATAAAAGCTTCCTAAAATTACTTTGAGTTTCAAAAAAAATGTTCCAATTCAGTTAAATTTCATCAAAAATCGATATTAGGTATCCAATTCATAGAAAATCGATTTTTGAGTTCAAAATCTCTTTTTTTTAACCGTTTAGTAGTATTTCAATTCAAGAAACGAAAAATTGTTCACCTTCGTGAGCTGCTCTTGAATATCTGGTTCATTGGAAAGCTGAGGTGGCGGAGTAATCGTTTCTTCTTTTTTAGGTTCTTCAATTGCCGACGAAATATTTTCTTCCTTTCTTGTCTCATTAAATGGCAATGCAACTTCTTCTTTCTTATGCTCTTCAACGTTTATAGGCTAAAAATTAAGGTAAAAAAATCTTATTTTGAGTTTTTTAACGCATAAAATGTGCTATTTCCAATAATAAAAAACAAAAAATAATATTTGTGACTTTAGAACCCCAAGCGCAGCCGGGGGTATCATCCTCTTACCTTTTTTTGAGAAAATTTTTGATAAAAATCGATTTTCTCTGAAATATTGGATAGTTGAGGTGTTGGCGAAGTTGTTTCTTCCCGTTTAAGCTCTTCAACTGTAGACTGAGATGTCGATGCAATAGCTTCTTTCGTTGTAGGCTCTTCTACGTTAGATTGAGGTAGCGGTGTATTCGATTCTTCCTTTTTAGAATCAGCAGCTTCTTGAGTAAGGTAAAAACTTTTATGATCCACCAATTCCGAAGAGCTTTCAGAACCTACGCCTTTATTTTTACGATCATGAGCTTCTGTTAGAATTCTATCTAAAATAGCGGATAATTTATCTCAAATTATGTGAGCGTATAAAATAGAACAAATCAAACAAGACTAACCAGTTTTCACATCTGATGTAGAGAAACCTAACCAAATCTTTTTATACTCATCTGTTTCGTCAGAATCAGAGGTAAAGCTTTTACGAGTTTCCATTGATTTTTCTTTGCCCGAAGTTAATAATTTGAACTTTTGAAATACAGGCAGAATTCTAAAAAATAAAAAGGCAATAAAGCAAAACATCAAAAATGCGATTGGAGAAAAACTTTTAATAGTACAGGAGCGTTGTAATGGACCTGGCTAGACTTAAAAAAGTCGCGTGACAAAATTAAGTCTAGCCAGGTCCAATTATAGGAGAGAAACTTGGAGAACCTCCCCCCTTCAAATCTAGAAAAATTTTAATTTTACGGAAGAAAATTGGGAATTTTCTTAAATCTTTCTCACTACATTCTCCAAAACTTCCCCCTCAAAATTACGAGGGGTACAGGTACAGCACACAAAAAACAATAACAGTTACAAAACAGACTTGTTGTTTATTTAACTGAAACGATAAAAAATAAACGGTATGCTATATAATATAGTCTTGGGGCTGCGATTTTTTTAGAAAGCCTCAAACATTATTAATTGCGAAAGTTCACTGCTTGTTTAAAGTTGCCACTTTTCAAGCAATCTTTTCAATGCTTAAACTTATTCATGATTTGCTCGCAGACCTGAAACAAAAAATGGTCTGCAAAAATGCGAGAATGCTACGTTCTCTTTTTGCCACTTTTTGCTCATATTTTTACGAATGATTATTTATGTAAAAAACAAAATTTTTTGTGCCTGCAACAACCTTATAAAACATCATTTTTCACCACGTGTCTTGGTGTGATTTCTAGCTACCTTGTTCAAATACGAAGCATTGTGTGCTCTCTGAACGCTTTTATCGTTGAGTTTTCAAAAATATATCGCACAAAAATCAATCTTTACACAATTTTATTTCTTGAACAATTTGTTAGGATTGAAAACTTTTTAGAGAAAAATTGTTTATTTTTAACTAAAAAATATTTTACAGAGCAGTAGCGTAGCCAGGGGTGTGCCTAGGGTGCACGTGCACCCCCTGAAATCAAATGAAGGTCGAAAAAAACATAAGGGTCCCCCCTTATGTTTTTCCCAAATTTTTTGAAGAAATTTTTCAACAATCATAATGGCCCCCCATTATGATTTTTTTCCAAAAATGTCCAAAATTTCACTAAAAATTTTAATTTTCTTCATCAAAAATCGTCATTTTTTCATCGGTGCGAAAAACAAGGGGGATCAAGATGATTTTTGAAAAATCACAAGGGTCCTCCCTTATGTTTTTCCCCAAAAATTTGGAAATTTTTCGAAAAAAATCAAGGCAAATTTTTGAGTTGTGCACCCCCTGAAATTTTTTCCTGGCTACGCTACTGTTACAGAGGTGCGGAAAAGTCCTGGCAAAGGATGTATAAAGTCCTGACAAGAAATGCTAAAAGTGTCCAAAAAGTCCTGACATATAATGCAATAAGTCTTGACATAGGAAAAATTTTAGTTTTAATGGATTTGCAACAATCATCACGAAGTAGCAGATTTTTTACAGTCAAACCTCGATTTAACGTCCTCTCCCCGAGGGGGCGTTAAATCGAGGTTTGACTGTATTGGGAACTTGTTAAGACTTTTGCACTTGATTTTCGACAAATAATGTTGTTTAAAGGGGGGGTGAAATTACGGTCCGTTGAAGACCAAAAAAAAATGTTTTTGAATTTTTGCAAAAAATGACCCTACTACCCCTAATTTTATGCGAAAAATCGATTGCGCGCATCGAAAAA
>JAQGCP010000569.1:0-15987 GCA_034699885.1 Acrobeloides thornei | reverse complement strand
AGGCATAATTTAGAACGACAATTTAGTAGGACCTAGTTCTAAAGGAAAATCCTTCATAACTTTGGGGTTAAAAAAATTGGGTTAAAAAATTTTTCCGCAACAAAAGCGTTAGATATTAGTGATTAGCAAGCTATGAGAAACATATTAAAATAAAAAAAGTGATAAAATTCCACAGGACAGATAGTGCACTGCAGCCAATTTTATACCCGTTTTTGAATTTAAACAATCGATTTTTGATCCATTTTTGAGTTAAAAATCGATTTTAAACCCAATTTTGAGCAAAATTAATTTTTCAAATTTCAAAAATAAATCAAAAGCTAAAATATTGCACACCTGTGGCATAAATTTCCGCATTTCTTTCGGTACAGACATTTCCGTATAGACCAAAAGTCGCAAGGCGATCTCTCCAATAAGATAAAGTAGACGGATTGTGCATAATTGCCATTCTGATTTCGCCTCTTGAACTCTATGAACTAAGATCTAAAAAATTGATTTTTAAAATTTTAGGGCCCATCAATTGTTGGCCCAAAAATCATTCTTTATCGATTCTTTGATACAAAAAACAACAATTGTCAATTTTGGACACAAAAATCAACCATTATTGATTTTTAACCTAAAAAATTGCATAAGCTCAAAATTTATGCACCTCTGGCTCCACAAAAGTAGCATCAGCCACATTTTCCTGATCTGGCAAAACCGTCTCTTCAGCCAACAATGTCTCAACTTGTGGTAAAATCGTCCAATTTAAAGGTCTTTCTTGATTAATAGAACGGACTGAGCCTGCAGGATTAGATCCTTCATATTGAGACAAATTCTCATCCACCACCGAAGAAGTGCTTGTAGTGGCCACTTCGATTTTTAGATTATTATCTGTGGATTGAGTTCGATTCAATTGGTTATTTTGAAGTCGTCGCAGTTTGTTGTTCAAAGACAGAAATTTGGCGAGAGCATCTTTTGTCTCTTTCACACAGAGGGACAGAATTTGAGAGCAGGCTTCATTTGTGTTTTCGGAAATGCCAAAAATTACGGCGATTCCTTCACGACAATGTGGGATCCAAAGTTGCATGGTTGAACGGTTAAAACCTAAAAATATTTTTAAAAAAATTCAATTTTCATTTTCTTTGTGCCTTTGGTAATCAAAGCAATTATCAACTTGATCAATCGATGCGATCTCGGAATACGGAAAGGTGGCTTCATCTCATCAAGCTTTTCTGGATCGATAGAAGTCATCTGGAAAAAGTACGTGTAAATTTGAGACTAGAAAATAAAAATTACGTCGGAACTGAGTGCAGCAACCACTTTTAACACTTCAATGCGAATTTCTTCAGATTTATTCCTGTAGACTTCAAATAATTCTTCGATTCGTTTCTGAACAAGCTCTTTTTGGGCACTAAAAATGCGATTTGCTGAAGTCACAGTAAAATCATAACAATATAGAATACAAAATTTTATTAGACAACATAAAAACATAAGTGTGACAATGTAACTCACTTTGCCACAACACCAATCAACCGAATAGCCGCCAAACGATGCTCATGGCTACCCGTTATAGCATATTCAAACAAATAGTCCAATACAGAATTTCCACGAAATTTGGCATCCTCAACTTTCTCATCCGCCAAAACTAAACTCAATGCCTGTTCTAACGAAGCTCTCTCCAATGTGGAAGCACCCATCATAACATCCATCAAATTTTTTGCCGTTCTTTGATAACCAATTTTGGAGTCTGGATTTTTGCTGACAAACACATCTTTTCCTGTAGATTTCACCAGGCCTTGGACTTGGGCATCTTTTCTCCAAATTAGAGTACAGATGTTTTTAATCGCTTCTTCAGATCCACGTAGTTCGAATTTTCTGCACTCGGCCACAAAAATTATAGCTGGTTGCATTTCAGATGGCTGACTGTGGCTGATTCCTCTGAGTGCCATAGGGAGGCATTTTTCCATTTCGAAGATAAAAAATAGAGCATCCTAAAAATATGCGAATTTTGAAAGAAAATTTGAGTCAATTACTAGATAGAAGGAAATTTCCTTGTCCAATTTTTTGACCTTCCTCTTAAAATCTCTTGCCCGGTCTTCTTCAATTAGCATCTGTTCGTCATCGTTCATTTCTGACACAACTATGGCTTCTAAAAATATTCGAGCTCAAAATCGATTTTTAAACTCAAAATGTGTTCAAAAATCAATTCTTGAGCATACAGAGTGTCCCAAAAAACCACCATCCGCATAAAAATACCTCTATTTTAAAAAAAATTTTCGCCAAAAAATAATCAAATGGCGGTTTTTTAAAACACCTTGTAATTTTCATAAAAAACAAAAAATCATACGAAGGCAATATTCTTTAGCAATTATAGCTAGTTGATCAACCACTTTTTCAATATCGACATCGGTTTTTCTGACATCTTCCTCCAACATTTTCTCTTTTACAGCAAATTGGAGAAAAGTAGCACATCCTTCTAAGCGGGTCTCTTGTTTGATGATCATGTGGGCAATCGTCTGGATTTGCCTGTAAATGAACAAATTAGACAGCACAAACATATATATTCAAATTTTTGAGCATTATAAATTGGGTTCCCAATTTTAAAGCTCTAAAAATTGTACAAAACACATTTTTTTCGTTCAATATCTGACCTCTCTTTCAAAAGTCTCGGATCTTCATCAATTTTAATCGACTCTTCCAATGGCTCTATTTCAATCACACAATCGTCAATTAGTTCTTCTTTGATATTTCCATTTTCCAATTGTTCATCAATTGACATAAGTTCTTCAGCAGCGTCATTGGTTAGCTTCTCAATAAAATTCTCTACGCCAATTTTAAAAAATTTTCGGATTTCGGCTTCCATTGGCTCATACATTTTCATCGCCTTTCCCACTGTGTCAAATTCTGAAAAAATTAAGGTAACTCATTTTTAGGCAATCCATTCGTTTTTGGTTAAAGTTTGACCCCTAAAAACAGATTTTACCTGGATTTTCTTGTCTCAATAAACGGAGCTCTTTCTTTTTCTCTTCCCAAATTTTGTGCATACGTTCAAAATTCAGCTAAAAATTATTTAACTGCTAATTTCTCATCATAAATTTACATTTGAATCAAATGCGTTATTTTTCAAAATCTCAGCCAGCAAATAAGCGGCATTCTTCCGTACAGTAACACCTTTGTCGTAAAGACGATTTCCCACTTCGGACACCAACAACGAGCGAATACAGCGATTGGGAATCATTTTTCTTTCAGCTAATTCTTTCCACAGATTCAAAACTCGTGCCCGGACTATCGCTGAACTATCGATTAAGTGGTCCTAAAATTTAAAAAATTCAGTGTGAAAGAATTAGAGCTACATAATTTTTCCACGAGCAAAATTCACCTGTAATCTAAGTAGCATGCTATCTCTCAGTTCCTCGGCTTTCTTATCCAAATCATCTTGAAAAACCCTCTTGATAATCTCCACAAATGACGTTAGTAAAGCATTTCTCAAACTCGGTGGCTAAAGTTTTCAAAAATAGAGTTCAACAAAAAATTGATGATTCGACAAAAAAATTCTTGAAAAATTTTTTGAAAAAAACCGGAGATCCTCCTCCCCATTATGATTTTCACCAAAAATTTCATTTTCTATTATTCTAACAAAAAGTAATTTTCATAGCATTTTCATCTTAAGAATAAGAATTTTTCATAAAAATTAACTTTAACACGTTAAAAATTAGTTAATTTTTAACTCTTTCTATATGCCTTTAAAAATCTTTTTTCGAGAGTCTCGACCTTTAAAATCAGAATTTCATATCACAAGCCTGAAATCAACATACATCAACACCCAAAAATGGAATCAAATAACTAATATGCTTCACCAGCAATTCTGGGTATTTCTCAGCTAGTGTAGTAATAAACAGCGTATAGGGCCGTGATGAGGCCTCTCCGCGGGCACCCAATTTTCCAACATCCACTCTTCCAACCAGGCTAATCATAGCGGCAATCAATGGGTCCATATCGTTTTCTTTAGAAACGGCCATAATGGCATCAATGAACGGAAAATGTTGAATGGTTGAATTGGCTTGAAAATATTCTAACTGAGGGACTTTTTCCATGAGTTGCTCGGCAACAACTAAAATATGAGATTAATTTTTGAAATAAAAAATCGATTTCATGCAAATTTTTTTAATGTATAAACAAACTTCGACAAAATTTTGAATTAGAGAATCGATTTGCAACATAAATTTCATACAAAATTTATTTTGTTTCAAAATTTTGAGACCAAAAGTTTTTTCTAAGGTAATCAGCAAAAAATAGTTCTGTTGGGAAAAATCATACATGCATATTGATCCCAGAAAACAGCAATAGCTCGGATAGCCATAAAAATCGTCTGAAGAAAATCTTTACTATTCGCTTTTGACACCTCAGGATTTTCCAGAAATTTCAGCACCATTGTGAGAATACACCTAAGATTTGCAGTTTATGGGTTCAAGAATTAGCCGGAGATATTTTTTAAACAAAAATTATATCAGGAGGAGAAAATTATGGAACTTTTGACAAAAGTTAGGAGATTCGTGACAGGCAAAAGTTAGGGGAATTTCAAAAATTTTATCATATTGGGTAAACCTTCAAAAGCGTACTTTACAAAACCTTCGTTAATAATAGCCGGTTGCCATAAAAATTTGATTCCACCTTTTTCCTTTTTCCCACGCTGATCTCTCGCTTTAATATAAGCAATTTTACAGAATGCTCCTAGTATCTCCACTCGATATTCGAACCACATTTCACTGAGATCATCTTTCGGGATTGATGTCTTCTGACGTCCTTTTTGTCCAGTATTGGCTAGTTTCACTCTAACAAATAAATTTTCAAAAATTATAACAAATTCAACACCAACCTCTTGCACACTTCATTTTCAATATGATATCCCAAACGGCAAAGCAGATAGACATACATCAGTAAACAGTTGGAATAACGCAGAGTCTGATCTCGAATTTCATCGGTTATAGCCTCAGCGCCAAAAACTTCGTTTACCAGTTCTTTTAAAGGCTCTCCCAAGTTTTTGAAGCCTGAAAATTTGGATTTAAAAAGTATGAAATGAAAAGCTAGACCTTCAAACAGTGTCATAAACAAGCGTCGGCGAAATTCCCATGGAACTTGATTATTGGCTCTAGCAATAGCAAAGAATGTGTCAAAATTGTCAGTTATCCATTCCCATTCGCCTTCATCGGATTTTCGTTTACATTCTGCAAAAAAAATTTTTAATTTCAAAAAGATAAAAATTTGACCCCATAAAATCGTAGGTGGGTATGATACACAGGCTAAAAACTAAATGGTATACTGCGTGAAAATTTGGTAAGAAAAATTGTAGAAAAACTGAACTTTTTGATTTTGAAAATTGAAAAGTGAGTTCAAAACAATTTTGCTTTTAGATTTTTGTTTGGAATATTGAATTTTGCCACAAAAAATTAAAACAAACAAAACATTTCATACCTCGAATTTGCTGCTTAACTTCATCAGCATCATTAACAACATCAACTAATTCAGAAACATAATAAAAATCGTTGTTTACAAGTCGCAGATCATCGTCTCGATTTGGTATAACAAAACGTGGCATTTTAAGATCTCTTAAAAGGGGTATACTTTGTTGTATATTTTTACTTTGTGCAAAAAAATTTGGCTACAAGAGGGATTCGAACCCGCGACCTTTGTGACCAATAAGCCGCTGCTTTGTCACTGCACCACCGAGACTTGTTGATGAAGAAACGTCTTTTCAAACCAAGTACTATTATAAAAAAGGTCGAAAAATCTATATTTTTCCTGAATCAGGATCAAAGAAGCATTTTCACGCTTCGGGAATGTGCGCAATCGATTTCTCACATCAAATTACCCCCCCCCCCACCAGGGTCTTTTTTGTAAAATAAATTTTTTTCGATATGCGGCTACAAAGTACCCTTTAAAAGAAAATTTCTGATATCGGAAATATTTCCTACGATTGCATTCGTCGGAAATGCCTGATTTTCAGGCTCGCGCTAACCGTCTCGAACAGGTGGTCCTGATTTTCAATAAAGTCTTGTGTATTTTACACGATGTTAAGAAAGGAAGTGCTTGCTCTTTTCACGCCAAGACAACAAGCAACTTCCATATCTTAGCAGCATTGTAGATGCACTTTTCTGAATCAAGAAAGAACATTTTGCAGTTTAGAAATGCGATTTTTTAAATTCTACACATAAAATTACCCTAGAAAGTTATTTTCAACAAATTTTTTCTTCCAAAAGTGGCCCTCTAATCCGAACTAGTACCAACTTTTTTATTGTAATTTCTATTTATTGGGAAACGTCTACCTTATTTTAAAAAAACGTAGCAAAAAGATATGAAATCGTATCACAAGTATTCTTTTTATTAACAATTACAAAAATTTAGAACTTTATTCATAGAAATATAACATATTTAGCAAAATCACAAAAATTAGCAACCAAAGCTATTACAAACAAGGGTACTTCCTGCAGGTAGACTAGATTTATATCTTCGAATAGATTTTCCGTTACTACAGGCGAAGGCAAAATGTTGAGTATTATGAAAGACCACAAGTTCATTTATTGACCCATCTTTGAAGAGAACAATACCGCCAGCTAGAATTCGATCAGGTGGGAAGCCTTCTAACAGTCGGGAATTTCGGAAATGTTTCTCGAAAAAATCTCTCACAATAACCATCAATAAGGAGTTACTGTCATCCCTAAAAAGTGGACATTAGAAATTAAAAATGAGTTGAAAATATACCAGTCTAGGATTTTTTCAGCTAAATTTTGAGCAAAATGAACCCGGGTTAAGGCTTCTCCGCATCCAGAAACTGAGATAGATATGGATTTTGTACCACGTTGTTCTGACCAGATAGCACTACCGAATTGGGGGCTATGTCCTAGTCGGCCATCACGTTTTAGGAGAATTCCACCACTTGAAACACAAGATTGGGAGAGGCCAGAGGGCTGAAAATGAGGTTATATTAGGAGCCGAACATTCGGCTCTAGGAAAATTGCCAATAGAAATTTTCCAGACAAAAATTACTGTTGGCAATTGTCTTAGAGCCATCAAATTCTCACTTCTATAGAAACAGCTCCTACTGTATCCATCCTCATTTTCGCCATCTCTGCCAAATTTCTTAGTGCTTTTTGATAATCTTTACTCGCTAGATCCGTTACTAACTCTTCATTTGCGCATATTTGCAGCCCCAAATTTTCTACAAATCTATCCGCTCCATATCCGGCTAACACCATCGGCTGAACTAGCGATGAAGCCGATCCTTTCTCAATTTGTTCTTCCGCTATCTTTCTCGCTGCAAAAACCGGATTTTCAGTATTAGAAACAGCAGCTACTGCACCAAAAGACAAATTTTGGGAGATCATATACGCAGCTTCACATTCTACTCGACCAGAAATGGTTAGATTTGACCCAAGACCACAATTTGTGCGCGCATCTGACTCCAATCTCTAAAAATGCAGTTAAAATTCGGCAATAGCATATGATTTACCATAACAGCACGAACAATATCAAATCCAGACTCTCGTAACGCACTAGCGCATAATTTTTCAATATCATCTTCATGATAACCCGCTCCAGCGTGTACAGCGATCATTTCATAGCTAGCAAAAAATAAAATTGAGATTTTGGATAAAATCCACACATTTACCAGCCTACACCAGCCTAAATTATCAACAATCAAGTAAAATTTAGGGGTGATCGCTAAAGTAAATGAGTGCTTATTTAAGTCTGAGAGAATTGAAAAAGTGAAGCTTTTGAAAAAGAAAAATTTCTTCAAAATTGTCAATTCAAATAATCGTTTTAGAACATAATTCGATTATAAAATAAAAATGAAAAAAACAATAAGTATCAAGATGTAGACTAGAGATGTATAAATTACAAAAAATGACAATCCTTGTCATCAGCCAGAAATATGCGAATTTTGATCACGCACAAATTGTTTATAGTGACAAAATTGTCTCGAGGTGACAAATTTATCTCATTTGTCAATGAACAAAATATTATTATCATGCTCAAAATTCATATTTCTGAATTGAGATTCTCAGTTCTGCCTAGGCATCTCTAAGATACTGTGTCTCAGTTCTACCGGTAACACATATAAACCCAACATGGTTACAAAGTCGGTCAATCCGGACTTATTTCTAACGATATAAATAATTAATGATTTAAGATCGTATGGTGAAGGATTAACTGTGATTTAATAAAAAAATATCTGTGTTTGTAAATAAGCGTAAATTGTTGTATTTTATTTTAATAATATTTACATACACAGACATTTTTTCCTTTAATTTCCAGACGACGGGGGGGGCTATAGCCTCCTTTAGAGCTGTCAGAAAAGTGACAAACTCCATTGAATTCAGCTCAACGAGACGAGTAAAATTCATATCATATTGTCCACAATATTGTTTTCCTATATTTCACCATGACCGAGTGGCAAAGAGCGACAATTGACACCGAACTTCGAGGTTTCGAATCTCATCTCATGCCAAATTTTTTGAACTTTTACTGTAATATATTACTGTTCCCGTTTAATACCTTCTAGGGGTAAAGATGCAGACTACATTGTATTTTTTTAAGAAAAATACAATATAGTCTGCATCTTTTTTGGTACACTTGAATTTCCAGGGGGTCACTATATGGAGCGGCGACTGTAGTAGCTTACAATTTATTATCTTTTGTCTTTAAGATAGCCGAATGAGAAGTAAGAAAAACAGTATTAGTATTCATAACAGTATTTTTTTTGTTCAAAATTTTTCTTATTAATTGAACAATTCGGTTTTGGATTTCTCTTTGCATTGAAATGATCATGACAAAATTAACCAAGCCTAAATTTAAATTGCTTTATACAATACACATATCTTCTTACTCTTAAATATAGTCATAATAGAAAGAGGATATCGAATCTTATCCATTTGTACTGGCCATACTACAAGTAGCGTATCAGGGATAACAATCAAAATGATTTCATTGATCACCATAATGCTTACAATTATATTGTATCGAATTAATTTTTTACGTTGCGATAATTTAAGTTGTGCATATTGTCCTTTGGCTTGGTAGACCTTAAAAAATGGTCATGAGGAAAAACAAAGTATCACTCATACATTACCAACAAGGGGGTACTATCCCCCCTCATATGGCTAGCATCGAGCCAAAAGTCAAAGAGTCATATATCATCGGAGTGGCGAAGCTGAGTTGAGACTTTGATTCCAAGTCTCAAGGCTATATAGCCGAGCCTCGGGATATAACCCAAAACATAAAAGCTATATAACTTTTTTAAATAATGTAAATGGGTGCCGATCTTTTTTTGGTCGACATCATATAGCCTCGAGGTAGCTTGTCCCCCTCCTTGTTCATGTATGGTGTCACTACTTCAACCTATGAAAGCCTTAATTCACTTGAAAATTCATGAAATTTGGAGCATTAAAAATACTCATTATTAAAAACTTAAGCAAAATTTTGTGCTCACTTTATGTGTTCTTAATGTAATTGGTATGTAAAGAAGAACTCCAACAATAGTAAACAATGCCCGCGATCCTCTTGTAATTTCATTGACCAAAGGATAAGAAGTACCAGCAAATTCACAAGTTCCCGCGATCTAAATTTTATGTATGCAAGGAAAATTGAAAATTAAAAAGCTAAAAAAAGAATGAGGTAAAGGATGAGGCCTTGAGGGAATTGGGAAGAGAGGGAGAGCCTCGAAGAGGAGGGGGATAGAAGGTTGCTGAATAGGGAGCGAGGTGGATGAGAGATGCCCAAAAATAAAATTTTTGAAAATTTCTAATTGAGTGCTCCCTTCTTCTCCTTCCTTCCCCATTCACGCTTTTTTGAGAACTTTTTCCATACTTGAAAATCTCTCTGTGTAGGCGAGTCAAATATGATAAAAGCATTAGCACCAAACACCGGCAGACTGCATAAATACGCGCCTCCCATAAGAATTATTGCATAACTAGACGAAAATTTGAGATATTTAATCGGTAACATAATTGCTAACAAACGATCAACAGCACTAGCTAACATCATTAGGCCACCACCAGGAAAAGTTATTAGCCAAAGGAAAACATGAACAGAGAAAAAACAAATGCCTCTTGTAAGTATTGGCACATCTAAAAAGTTAACCAGTTATCATCAAATGGGTATAAGGCTACTTATTTGTATATCTCATTTAGGGCCGAAATCTTAGGCCACGACTCTCGCCCTCCCCCAAAGGATGTAGCCTATCTAGGGTCTAATTCTGGGGGGGGGGGAGATACCTTGGGTACGTACCCCTCCTTATTTTGGTGAAACATTACAAATTTTCGATATTTTTTGCTGAAAATGGCAATTTTATGATAAAGACATGTGATAACAATGGGATAATTGTTTTTTCTTACCTATATTATGCCTAAAAACTATATATCGATAAACCCCGGCAGAAAACCATCCTATTCCATAAAATATTTCATGAATAAAATTTGCTATCAACATAATATATTCTTTTTCGCCTCGTAACTTTCTTGAAGATAAGATTAGCACTAATAGAAAAACATAAGTAATAATAACCAATCCAGCTGTAGATTCATACCAAAAATATACATTTATAGGGAGCGTCAGGACTGAAGTATTTGAACATAATTCTGCCATATTTATGTGAAATTTAGTAAAACAAATAAGTCGCAAATTCAAATAAGGTGGCAATTCAAATATATTTTTTTATGTTACTCGCCAGTCGTTAAAATATTTTTTTCTGAAAAATTTTTTGTCAAGGAATAATGTTTGAAGATAGAGCTGAGCGTTTTGCGGGGATTTTGAAACCACGCAGCTAAGTCTCGTTAGGGTGCACGTTATCAATTGTGCCGCGCTTGGCACGACGTTAGCAGCGCGTTAGCAGTTGTGCCGTTCCACTACGGCACGACGTTAGCAGTTGTACCGGCACAACTCAGCGGTGGCACAACGTTAGGAGTTGTGCCGGTCGTGCCGCGTTGTAAAACGCCGGCACAACTGCTAATGTCGTACCAAACGCGGCACAACTGATAACGCGCACCCTTACATCGCAATAAAAAGTTGCGGGGTTTTATCAAACCCCGCAGGTTTTGATAATAAAAACCTGCGGGGTTCGATGAAACCCTGCAACTATTTACTGCGAGGTAACGAGATCTCAGCTGCGGGTTTCAAAAACCCCGCAAAACGCTCAGCCTCAATTTGTCATTCGAGAACCTCCGTTGTCAAAAGAGAAACTCAACCACCTTCAAGCGACTCGAGGAGAGTACTTATGTCTATGAAAAATTAATCTCAATAAACTCGTAACTACTTGTTAATATTTTATCCGTAACTATTTATAAACATTAATTTTTATGTGTTAGATTAAATGATCTCATTTAAATATAGCCTAAGTAGCTTTTCGTATAAATTTTTATACGCTATTCTGCCATAAATTTGTAAAAACTTCATCTGCTTAAAGGTCTTTCTAGGAAAAGTCCACTGGACCGAAGAGAAACTAATATAGCCTTGACAAAATATCATTTTTGCTCTGAACCTGGGCAACGAATATGTACCCAAAAATAAAGTTTTTCAAAATCGTTCCAAAAATATCAGAAATTGTTCACCGTGACCAAAAACGGTAAAACAATTCATTTTTAGACAAAAAGAATTAAGTTAAACAAGGTTGTGGGGCTAAAAACATCAAAAAATGACCATTTTTCAGGAATAAAATGACCACAATTCAGTCAAATTGTTATCAAACAGCCAAACCCAATATATCAAAATTTTCAGGCTCTAAGCTACATCTTTTTATGTAGCTGTCTAAAAATAAAAATCTTCATAACATGATAAAAAAAGGCCGATTTTTGTCAAAACCCGATCAAAAAAGCAGGGTAGTCCTCAAAAATTGGGGTATAACTTTTTATTGAAGCGGAAACTTTCTAAAGGTGTCTATATAAAAGTTGTAGGGCAAATTCTCATCTTTCTCATGAGTGATCGGCAGGATCCCAATTCAATTTCTATAAAGACCTAGACCCAGTATACTAAAACGATATTCTTCTAAAAAGATGTCTATAAAGACGTGGCTCTAGAGTTCCTCGTCAAAAATTGCATCTAAGGGTTTAGTGAAGTTTATTTAGGGCGCTAAGGAAACCAGAGAAAATGACATTTTTTGAAAAACATTTTTCAAAAAATGCTTTTTTCTCGGGTTTTTTGAGCTTTTAGCGCCCTAAATAAACTTCACTAAACCCCTAGGTGCAATTTTTGACGAGGAATCGAATGCGCCCACTCTCGTTACATGTCCTAAAAAATTTGATGTGGGCTTATCAAATTTTTTAGGACGCTCAAATGTAGCGTCTTAAAAAATTGAGTCCTCAAATACATATATATAGTGTATATAGTCCTCAAAAACTTGTCCCCAAATTCTGGGCCTCAGATGTAGCGTCCTAAAACAATCTTCAAAAGCTTGTCCTCAAATTCCGAGTCTCAAATGTTCAGCCTCATCGAAAAAACCTCAAATAAATAGCCTCAAGCGTGGCCACGCCCTTGAATGCAGTTCCTTCTTATACAACAAAATAAAATTGCTAATTGTACGCATTAAAAAAGTTTTTAAAAGTTACTCCTACTCATTCTCGGTCTGTAAAGCTATTGATGAAAAGGTTAAGTAGCAAATGTTCAAATACGATAAATTTGAACATGCGTCGCACCATACAACAGTATTAAAATACATAGATTAATTGGTTCCTTGGGGCTTAAAGATCTGAATCAATTTAAGACTTAGTATTATATCAACTATGACTTACCGTAAGATACGCCCCGAGGGTGCCTCCAGGGGGTTGAAAAATTAACGCCCCCTCTTCAGGGGATGAAAAATCAACCATCCCCAGATCACATGTGTTTCATATGAGAAAAGTTTGAAGCCAATAAATTTTTTTAGAAACTCTATATGTTTGGGGGTTTTCGGGTATGGGGAACACGAATCCGAAGGAATCTTTCAATTTTAAACTCAGGGGTTACCCCTACTCTGTGGGGGTATCCCAACAAATATAAAAAAATGAATTTGTTATGGAAATGACAATTTTTAACCTGGAAATCCTCAGAAAAAGGCGATTTTTGGTGACAAAATTGAAAATTTTGGGGTGTCGCCCCCGGATCATACTAGCACACAACTTGTTTACCCATCGGCGCCACCTCATTTGTCACACCATTATTATGCCCATGTAAAATTCTCATGCATGCGAATTTAATATATGCATAAAGGTGGAATAAATGTACCATTTTGGTACCGCCTTATCCATCCCACTTGTCAACCGACATATCTTTCGTTAGGCACATCATACAAAATATTTACATGATGTGAGAACAAGGACAAAAAATCTATTCTCAACTAATATTTTGTAAAAAAAGAAATAGGACCCTAGCTAATCCCTGGACTGCCATCAGTCCGCTATTTTTGTCATGCCTGACCCGTGCGCACCTCTAATATTGAATCATCATTTAGGAAGCATGATGTACAAGTCTTGTTTTGTCTCTTCATGGTCACACTAAAAAATTATTACACAAAATTATGTGGTTTGGAGAATAGGACAAAAGACTAAAAAAATTCTTATGGTCTATCATCATTTTCGAACTTATTAAATGGATAAAACTGTCATCCAAGATATCAGCCAAAAAGTCTATTGTTCAGGGTCCCCACTAATGCGTACAAAAAAATCAAGGGCCTTTAAACAAGGGCTGAGAGGTTGCCTTATTGGCGCTTCGAAGCTCTTCAAGACCTGTGAAAATTTTTTGGTAGAGGTTCTTTTTAGAGCCTCCAAATCTTTATCTACTTTACTCTTTATACTAGTGACATTGATTAGGATAGGCTAGTGAAGTGTCTTGTTGTTTTGCCATATAATCTAAATACTTTACATATCTACCGACATTAATTATTTCTAACAAATTTTTGTACACAATTAGCTTTTTTATTTAAAAAAAGTAATCTCCCAAAATTTCAAAGATTGACTCATAAAAAATTTCTTAGTTGTCTAACTTGTGTCGAACTTATTAAAGACAATAAACTTTTCAAAATGACCTTTTATGAAATTGAATAGAGGACATCTCTTGTTCCTTTGCATTCATGCGAGAAAATCTTTCGCCTTTTACTAAAGATTTCCGTGCAAGGGAACGCTTATGAGTTTTTATAATTTTTGGACACCTACATTCTGTAGGTAAACTTTTAGATACGCTTACTCGTTCTTTTAAATTTTTCCTTAAAGGGATGGTTACACTAACAATTTTGAATAACAGATTTTTCTTGGAGTTTGTAAGAAGCTGTTGCGCTTCCGGTACTTCAGTTATTGACCCTATTCCTAATTTGAACCGTACGGTTCAAATTAGGAATAGGGCCATTGTAAGAAATTTTGAGACTCTAAAAAAGAACCTACGTCAAAAAATTTCACTGGGTCTTGAAGAGATTCGAAGCGCTAAAAGGACTTCTCTGCTCTTTACTAAAGACCATAATAGTTTTTGTACGCATTTGCAACGACCTTTAAAATAAAGAACTTTTTGACATGGCACCTTGGATGAAAGTTTTCTAATTAATAGGTTCGAAAATGATGTTAGACCATATAAAATTTTTTTAGACTGTCCTGTTACCTTTATGTACCTAATTTTTGATAAAAATTTTTGGCGTGGCCATGAAGAGATAAAATCAAAACTTGATCATACTTCCTAAATAATGAGTAGAAATATAACGAGTATGTCTAAAACAGAATTTTTACGATGAATAAGATGATTAGTTTTTCTGTATTGTAATCAAATAATAAACCAGCTCATTGCAAATTTTGTAGCGCCCATAAAGGACATCACTGAAGAAATCACTATATACATGATAATATTATTTTTTAAGTAAACTGTAAAAAATTTTTAATAAGTTCTAAAATCATTTTGACAAAAAGGAAATTTTTTCATTCTTTGCAAAAATTTTAAACCGAAATTTCTTCATTGTCTAACATGATTTTCGAACTTATCAATAAATAAAAACTTTATACAAAGACTTATTGATTTTATAGACAGAAAGTTGTCTACAGATGGGATAATTCTTATCTGCAATTCTGCAAATGAGGAATTTGGGATATGACTTCTAGTTGAGTTAGAACCCACAGCATCAAGTGGACGAACCAAACCACTTGTTTTGCTAGTCTGATGCAGAATAGCATAAGTTATGATATTACAAAAAAGCGATCATAAAATTCTAATTTTTTACTTTTCTCACATCATTTACATATCTTGTATGGTATGCCTAATTAAACATATTCTTTTGACTGGTGGGGGTGGATAATGCGTTACCCCATTTCTAGTATGTAAAATCCGCAAATGTGCCAGCGCCTAAATTTTACATCGATGTAAACAGATCAGGTTGAGTATGCCGATATCTTAATTTTTGCGTTTGGGAAGTTCGTTCGCACATTCCTTTAATACTTTACAAGAAATGTTTTCCTTTGTATATTATTTGTTGACCTTCTATGATGCTGTATTGACCGCGGATTTTCGGCAAGGGCTGCAGATGGGCCGAAAATTTTTTATTCCCTTTCACTAAAATTAAATTTGCATGTATGCGAATTTTACATGGACATAATAATGATGGACAAATGTGGTAGTTGGATAACCAAGTTGAGTGTTGGTATGGTCTGGGTCTCGGATAAGTGCAATCAAACAGCCGAGTGTAATGTGGGAGTAAAAACACCACCTATAGGGTTATTTTGGTAAAAATTAAAAACTTGAGGAGTTTTGAAAATCGTCCAAAAATAGCAAAATTGCCCTTTCTGGAGCACCCTGTATGTTTTCAAAATTTTGTGTCTAACATTGATTTTAAACTCATCAAAGGAAAATTTTTTAAGTTTATCAGCTAATAATTACAAAGTTTTTCAACGAGTGATGTATAATCGAAAAATAAAGATTTTTTAAATTTTGTAATTGTTAGGGGAGCGCGAACGCTGCCCCCGCACGCAAAAATTTAGCTGTGTGCTCACCCCTACTCGGAGCAGCACT
>JAQGCP010000568.1:0-15988 GCA_034699885.1 Acrobeloides thornei | reverse complement strand
AAATTCAAAACTTCAATGATTCCGAGATAAAAATTTCGCGTGACAAAAGTTACGTGACAAAAGTTAGCGTGACAAACATAATCCGTGACAAAAGTTATAGTGCCAAAATATGGGTGGCATCAGGCACGTAGCCAGGATTTCCTGACGAGGGGGGGGCAATGACCTAAAGTTCAAAACCCGCAGGTAGCTGTGGTTACCTGTGGTTTTTTTCAAAATTTTGACCAAAATTCACAGATAGCTTTGTCCAAAACCACAACTACTACTTGTGGTTTTGGACAAAAACATAAGGAAGTACTCTCATAATTTTTTCAAAATTTTTCCTGACGGGGCAATTGTCCGGATTGCCCCCTCCCTACGTGCTTGGGTGGCATTCAGATTTTATTTGAGGTGGCAATTTTAACAAAAAAATTTTATTTGCATATTTTTTCAGGTAAAAACCTGGGATTTGAATGCGAAAATGCCTGTTATATCTACTTTTCAAGAACAAGAAGAGCGAATTAATTCATTTTCTCAATATAAAGCTCTTGCATTAGCTTCAAGCTCAGATGGAACCTTGACAACTTATGACTTAAGGCATAACAAATTGAAATTGCATTCCGAAGTGTTGAACGGAGAGCTAACTAGTATTGTAACGTCGGAAAAGTAGGTATTGGATCATTAGTTTCCAATGAATGAAGTGGTTGATTAGAGTGCGATTATGTGAAATTTTTAATCATTTTTGTTAGAAGGCACTATTCAATTTTTTCTCATAAAATGGCTGAAGGGTGGAAAAATTCAATTTTTGCTCAAGAATCCAATTTTTGGTCCAAAATAAATTTTTGCTCAAAAATCCAAAAAAATCAATTTTTTGGCTATCTCCATTCTATAGTGTACTATACCTAACAATTCTCTTACTTTTAGGCATACTTATGTTGGATCCAGTGAGGGTTATATAGAAATGTTTAATAATGGAGAATTTGGCAACATTTTGCAGAGAATAGAAACGAAATTGAGTTTTGGCGTTTGGTCTTTGATTGAGCTGCGTCCAAATTTACTTTTGGCGGGAAGCGACTTTGAGCCACTGTTAAGGTAGCTTTTCATAAGTTATGGAATTTGGGGGAGTACTTGTTAAATTTTCGTGTTCAAAACACCTAATCATCACATTTATGATGCTTGACCCTAATCACTTTTTACGTATAAAAAACCGGAATTGGGCGATATTTTTATGTTTTGGATCCGAAAATTTTTACAAAAGAAAGAGTTACAGCATCAAATAAGCTTTGCATGACCAATCTTGCTATAATACACCAATTTTTCCTTTTTTTCAGGATCTTTCAAGCGTCGGAAATGCGCGCAATTGATTTTCTGCATAAAATTACCCCCAGAAAGACGATTTTCAGGCAGAAAATCTAAAATTTTTTGATATTCACTTCAATACGCATATCTATTTTCCTGAATCAGGAATCGTTTTAAAGCGTCATAAATGCGAGCAATCGATTTTTCGCATAAAATTAGCCCGAATAGGGTCAGTTTTGAAGAAAAAATGTTTTTTTGTGTCGAAAAAACATGAAATCGCCCAAATTCCGATTTTTTATACACCCTTTTTTTATTCATCCATTTTAGCTTCATTCATGTAAATCCGAATAAAAGGCTGAAATCTATGCAATTAGAAGGCGGTACAGAACTCTTGGCTTTGGATGCTTCGAAAG
This sequence comes from Acrobeloides thornei, assembly GCA_034699885.1. Classification (NCBI taxonomy): domain Eukaryota; kingdom Metazoa; phylum Nematoda; class Chromadorea; order Rhabditida; family Cephalobidae; genus Acrobeloides; species Acrobeloides thornei. The sequence continues at coordinate 14,300 of JAQGCP010000568.1, read as the reverse complement.
AACTTCTCATTGTCGCCGGACTTGGTTTGGACGATGTAGATAGCACGAAAATACAATTTTTGGACATGGGCGAATTGCTGAGTGATCTCCCGATTTTGACGGCCCAATCTGTAAAGAAGCTTAAAAAAGAAAGTCAAAATCCGGCTGAATTTTTCAAGGATTTGGTTGAAGAAAATGGGCAAATTGATAGTTCTGATGAAGAGGCGGATTCATTTGTACTAAGTGATGAAGAAGAGGATAGTGAAGATGATACTTCCTAGGTAGTGAAGATGATACCTCCTACTTATTTAATGTTGATTGTGTTTAGAATTTTTTAATTTTATCATTTCAAACGGGTTTTTGTTGTTATTAGAGATGGAATTTTTTCGGAAAAAACAGGTATTCCCCGATTTTTCCGGAAAAATTTCTTTTCATCCCGGAAAAATCGATTTACAGGCACGAAAATGTAAAATTTTCTTTCCTATTTGTACATTTTGATGCTTATCAATAGATTTTTCTGGGGATAAAAAGAGATTTTCTTGGAAAAATTTGGGTTAACCCGGATTTATCCGATTTTAGAAAAATCTCAGCCCATCTCGAGTTGTTATTGTTTGTTAGTATGTTGGAAAGTTGTTGATTTATAAAATTTTTAATTATTCTTGAACTATGCCTAATTTATCGGTTTTATCCGACTTATTTTCTGTTCCAATTGATTTTCTGTTCAGCAAAAATTGAATTTTTCAAATAAATTTTTTATATTTTTGTTCAAAATTTGTGAATTTTTGACCAAAAATTGATTTTTACCTAAAATTTGTATTTTTGAAAAAAATTGAATTTTTCAAAATTGATTTTGTTCAAAATTTGGATTTTTTGCTACAAGGGCTTGTCTGAAGTCGCAATTTTTTGCCGTTTCTCACGTCGTGTGTTTCAATTGATTTTTTAATTAGCTTAATTGATCCTTGAGATTTTTAGGTCTTAAAAAATGGCAGATATTGCTGGAACTTCTCGAGATCCCAATTTAATGGAATGTTGTGCGTTTTGCCCTACTGAAAGCCGAGAATTATATAAATGTCCAAAATGCGATCGTTTGTATTGTTCTCTGAAGTGTTATCGTAATGAGAAACATTGGATATGCTCCGAGAGTTTTTATAAAGATCAGGTGAAAGAACATAAGCCTGAGTTGATGGTGAGTACTTGTTTCGAATTTTTCATTTGTGATGTTTTTTGTGTCTTAGGAAAACGAACCTCAGCCAGAAGAGTCATCATCAAAAAATTTTAATCCCGAAATGTTTGAAGATTATATGAAGACTTTTAAAAAGGATACTAGATCAGAAAAGGAAAAGAACCCTCAAATTCGAGTCAGGTGAGTAATGGTATATAGAAGTCGCATGACAGGAATTTGGTGTAATGTTGAGAGAATTAAAAAACTAAATTGAAAGTAACATACTACAGGGTATTCCGAAAAAACCTCCATTTGGTCATTTTGTGGCGAAAATTTTTCAAAAAAATTTTTTCAAAATGATATTTTTATGCGAGAAATCGATTGCGCGCATCGAAAAACCTTGAAAACGTCTCCAGACCATGAAATATCCAATTTCAAGTAAAAATATCTCCGAAAATAACTGAAAAAATACACGAAAATCTTATATTTCATGGTCTGGGAAGCGTTGTCAAGGTTTTCGATGTGTGCAATCGATTTCTCGCATAAAAATACCCCTAATGAGTCATTTTGGAGAAAAATTTTCACCAAAAAATGACCACATGGCGGTTTTTTGTATTTTAGAGCCGACGAAGACATACTTTTTGATTCAGACGATGAACCGGATTATGTTCGAGTTGTAGCAGAAAAATCGTTGGAAGAATTTGAGAAAATTGATATGAATGACTTGGACCGAAAGCTGACTATGGCCGGTTTGGGTGGGCTCACGGACAACGATGAGCAGCTTGAATACCTCTATTCACAGTTAAATGATGAGGAGAAAAAAATGTTCAACCGATTAGCCGATAACCTACAATACGATGAAATGGGCTTGATGAATAGCGTTTTTGGCAAAAATCTACCTAAGAAAAAATGAAATCTATGCTGCTGTGTGATAGATTTTGTCATATTTTACGGGTTGTGCATATATATAGTTATTAAAATAAAGATTTTTGCTATATGTTCTTTTCTTGAATTGTAATAATCCATTTTTATATCTCTTTTTTATTATGGTTTTGGAGAGCTATCTCATTTCCCTATTACATTCAGTGGCGTACCCAGAAAAAATTTGGGGGGGGGGGGAGAGCAGGCACGTAGACAGGATTTCTTGATGGGGGGGGGCAGTGACCCAAAGTTCAAAATCCACAGGTAGCTGTGGTTTTGGGCAATTGTCACCCACCTCGCTACGTGCCTGCCTAGATCAGATCATTTTCAAAGAAAAAATTTTTGTTTCACTCCGTAAATCGGGTATAGCCCTGATTTTTTTTAAACCTATTTTTAGAATGTTTACTCGAACCCTGGTAGCACGTTCTTGTTTTATTCGCCCATTGTCGGCTTTCCGTTCAATACGATCAGAATCTGTGAAGAAAATTTTCGAGCCGGAATTGGAAAAACCCTCGACTTCAGAAAGGAAAAATTTGGTTATTTCTCGAATTGCTGAACGAGTTTCGGACCAGCGAAATCGACTCTTTGCCATCATCTACATCAATAGGAGGCAGTTTAAAGTTAGTCAAGACGATATAATACATATTCATCACAACGTTCCACTCGATATTGGTGATAAGATAAAGTTGGAAAAAGTAAATCATTAAATTTTTTCACATGAAATGGAAATTTAACCCAGGATGTCAAGACATTTGTTTCAAAATCAGAAAAAGTGACTTCAAAAAGTCAGATTTTAGGAGCAAAGTGCTAATTTTCTTTTATATTATAAGTTTTACAAAATTTCGCATCTTAAAAATCAGATTATGCACTGAAAAATCAGATTTTTGCCAGATTTGGCATCTCAAAATCAGCACTTATCTGAAAAATCAGCAGCATTTGGCATCTCTGATTTAACCCCCCCCCCTCTTTTCGTTAGTACTTAATTCTTATTATGGAAATTTTCAGGTTCTAATGGTTGGTGGAAAAGATTTCTCGATTTTTGGCAGGCCATTGTTGAACCCTGAACATGTGACAGTTCATGCAACCGTGATAGAAAAGACTGTTAGCTCACCCGAAGTTGATTATACGCACATTTCTGGCAAACAAATACAAAAATTGGATTGTAATTACTTGAATTTTTGTCGTATTTTTCGATTTTTGACGAATTTTTCAAATGAACGAATTTTGCAATTTTTGAAGAGTTTTTCATTTTTTGATAAATTTTTCAATTTTTGTAGTTTTCGATTTTTTCAAATTTTTTAAGAATTTTTCATTTTTTGGAGATTTTTTCAATTTTTGTCGTATTTTCGATTTTTGTCGTATTTTCGATTTTTGACGAATGTTTTATTTTTGTTGAAATTTTCAAATTTACGAATTTTGCATTTTTTGACGAATTTTTTTGAAAATTTTGTATTTGATATTTCAATTTTCAGGGCTGAGCCATGAATTAACTGTGCTGCGAATTAATGAAATTCTTGTCGACAAAGCTGTGCTTGGAAAAAACAATTCTTAAGATTTCCTATTTTACAGGATGAGTAAAAAACCGTACTTTAGCGTTTTTTGGTGAAAAATTTTTTCCTTCAAAAATCACCTATAAGTAGTATTTTCATGCGAGAAATCGATTCCACGCTTTCTCGCATGAAAATACCTCTTATAGGTCATTTTTGAAAATTTTTCGCAAAAAATGCAAAGTACGGTTTTTTGGCTCACTCTGTATATGTTGTTATTGTTTTTGTAAATAAAGAAAAATTTGAGCTATTGTGGATCAGCGGGTTCACCCCAGGGTCAAAAATCGAAAATTTTTTTAAATGACATATTTAGGGGTAATTTTATCCGGAAAATCGATTACGTGCATTCCCGAAGCGTGAAAACCTTTATTTGACCCTTCAAAATTGAAAAATATGTATTTTTAAATGTGAAAACATGGAAAAGATGTGTTTTTTTTCAATTTTTAAGGGTCAAACAAAGGTTTTCACGCTTCGAAAATGCGCACAATCGATTTTTCGCATAAAATTACCCCTAAATATGTCATTTTTAATCAATTTTATAAAAATCTTTTTTCGATTTTTTTCCTGGGGTGATCCCAGGGTTCACAATAGCTTCAAAAAATCGACTGTTCCTACAGTTTATTAAAAGTTATTTCACATCATCACTACTTTTTCATACTTTTTCGCAGCATCTTGCCTCAAAAATATAACTGTCACAAACACAAATATAAGCATCCCTATAAGGCTATGAAGAATTAATTGATTTTGTTCCGTAGAGAATTCTCTTTCAAGACAATCATATTGAGCGCCTTGGATAATATTCCAAATTACGGCTAGTATGCACAAGTGAAACAACTGAAAAAGGTTGGAATAATTTCTTGAAGCAAATTTGGCTAACCTGATGACCGTAGCAAAAAAAATCAAAAACTCCTTTAGCCATGCATTCGGGAAAACTAGCTCCCATAAATATACTTGACAGTATTAGCCATTGCACAGCTCGAATATGATAATGTATGCCCAAATCATCCGAATTCTAAAGAAAAATTGCCACATATAAAAAAGCTGGACCCAAAAATAAGATCCGAAGTTAGCATCCCGTCCGATCTGACAAGTTAAGCAACGTTGGGCCCACAGGTTTGATTCCATTAGGGCGAAAATTTCGATATACAAAAAAACTTTCCTTACAAAGAATGGAACAAAAATTTTTTACTGTAAGGAAAGTTTTTTGTAGATCAAAATTTTTGCCTAGTGTGGGATCGAACCTGCGGGGCCCAAGGGATGTTGACTTCTGATTTTGAATTTTGGGTCCAGTTTTTTTATAGTTGGAGCTGAAACGGACGACTATAACCTACCTGATCAAAATATCTCTCAAACAAAGGAATGTTGATCCATAAGGTAGATAGAGCACAGGTCAAAAATCGAATCAAATGCCTCTTTTTCCAGAAGGGGCGATGAATGTATAGGAGACATGTAGTCAAATATTGCAATCCAATAACTAGTGTCAATGTTGTTAAGTAATACTAAAAAAAGAAAAACAATTTTTCAAGATTTTTTAGATATTGGTTGTTATAAAAGTTCTCTCCCTGGGGGAAAATTTTCGTCGAAAAATAAAAAAATTTTCGATTTTCGCGTCATTACACCCATACCATTCCCTGAATCAGGGCCAGAGAAGCATTTTCACGAAGGACAATATAAAAATAGATTTTGGGTTATTGAAACGAAAACTCTGATTCATGGATGAACTAACCACAGAAAATTTTGTAGAAGATCCTTGACAAACATGACGTTGTAGTCCAGTACAAAACGAAAAAATTGCTATCCCAGAAAAATCAATAATCAACCAGAAAATATGATCACATGGCGAACGGCTATGCTAAAACAATTTTGTGTTAGACACATTTGTATTATTGCCATCCTCAATTGTCATACCAATAAATGAGTAAGAGCAGAAGCTGCCAACATACAACCAATCCCGAAATATAGAACCAAAAGTTGTATTCGTTGAGATTCTTTGACTTCAGGATAAATGTAGTAAAGTAATAAAATAAACAAGGGTAGGCCATGTGACCAGAAATTAACCTAAAAATTGAAGCTAAAAATTCAACAAATGCGACTTTTTTAGTCAACAATTTTTTCCAGACCTACCCCCATTTTGGGGGGTGTCAAGTAGGTCTAACTTTTTAAAATTTTCTCGAAACAACTCTGTTCCATAGGGGGCCATCCAATAACTAACAAAGTTCGATTTTTGATCAAAAATTCGATTTTGAACAAAATTTTCGATTTTTGAGAAAAAAATTTCAATTTTTGAGCAAAAATTCGATTTCGATTTTTGAGCGACATTCAATTTTTGAGAAAAAATTCAAATTTTGTATCCACCCGCAATTTTTCGGCGATCTTTTTTTGGTCGACGATTTTTCCAGATTTACCCCCCCCCCCCCTATTTTGGGAGGCAAACCACATACACACACGGAAATCGAACCCCCGGCGGCAAAAAGTGGATTTTAGCGATTTTTCGATCAAATTTTCGAAAATTCAGGGTTTTCGTGTCAATACTCCGACTAATTCAAACGAGGTCGAGACGCCGTCTCGATTTGAGTCTTGAATTCCCTGCACCTTTAAAGACCAGTACTCTATCAAACTGCGCATGCGACCTTATTTTACATGTTCCTATACCCCTTACCGTGAATCCGAGTTTTCGTTTCAATAACCCAAAACAATTTTCAAATTGGATAATTTTGGTGTCGTTTTGTTAGTACGCATTTGTGTATGTGTAAAAAATTGAAAAAAATATTTCCTTGATGAAAAAAATTCAGATTTTTCCTTGAAACAATTATCGGATATCAAAATTTCAAAAAAAACAACTCATTTTTTACTTCTCGTATGAGAAGAATATCAATTTCGGTGCTTTTTTTGGGTGAAAATATCATTTTTTGAAGTATATTAATAATAGAAAAATGAAAAATTTACAAGTTCATTGTGTAGCCGAAACGCCGATAACAAATAGTAGTGAATAGAACGATTTAATGGTCGATAGCCAGAAGAAATATAATTCCGTCTGAGAATTTGTGGTACATCCGAAGATTGGAGAAGCATTTCCTCAAATTACATACAGATTACACCTTCATAACATGCGGAGGGGGAGGAGTCCGAATTTGACATTTTCCAAGCAAAAAAACGCTTGCCTGATTCAAGGAAAGCCTTGTATTGAAGCAAAAAGTCGCAAAAATGCGATTTTTGCAACTTTCGCTTCAATACACAGGCCTTTCCTGAATCAGGGAAGCGTGTTTTCGCTTCGAAAAAGTACAAGAAGCAAAAAATGAGTTGTTTTTTTGAATTTTGCTATACGAAAATTGTTTCAAGGAAAAATCAGAATTGTTTTGCTCAAGGAAATATTTTTTCTCGAATTTTTTCAATTTTTTTAAATTTCAATTTTTTCGAATTTTCAAATTCGGACTCGTCCGCATTTTTTTATCCCCAGAGATGTCATTTCAGAACAAAATTTTCTAAAAAATTTTGATCCCACTAATTTGTAGTAGCTCCCAACTTTTTGCAGCCCGTTGAACGAAAAAAAGACAACCCTCCTTCTCTTATTAAACCAAGAATAAAAATGTGTTATAGAAACAGATTGCACAAGCACGCGATTTTATAAATTATTGGTGCCATAGACACTCGTCGCAGTTCCTGGTTCAATAGATGCTATTTTTCAGCTGTGTTACGTCATGAAAACAAATTGCTTAAAAGGAAAACCGAAAATCAAAAAAAATTTGTCCCCGGCGGCAAACCAAGACAAAAAAGCGAGTAGCGTCTTCCAATCTCTCAATTCAAAGTTAAATCCCTAAATGCATCTTATGAGACGTCAATCTAAATTTGGTTTTGGGAAAAGTTTTAATCCCATTGGCACAACATATGCAGGGTGATCCAGATGAATATAAAATGAAATTCAAAAAATCGATATCTCGGCAAAAAGGGTTTTCGAAAAAAAGATTTTCATATGCGATTGTTTTTTGCAATTTGCTAATCCACGTGGCCGACTTTATAAAATATTTTCACGATTTTTTAATAAGTTTGTATCTCTCCAACTTGCTGCTGCCATGTGTTTAGGGTTTTTTTCATATCTATATAACTCACTTCGCCGTGCATCGTTCTGAAGGAAATAGAGTGACGCCTTTTGAAATTCAATAGCCATCCTTCAGACGCTTGAAAATCAGGTGTTCCCAATAATTTAGCAACTTTTTTGTTTTCTCCTTAACAAATGAGTTTATGAAGTTTTCGATAACTCCTTGGTCAAATGGCTAAAAAATCAACGAAAAACTAACGTACCTGACAAGCTGCAGTGGTGTGCTTAAAAACAAAGTTTTTTGAAGGGGTATCACTATACCGAGATGTCATTATATCGAAGGAGCACTGTATCTCCGATTTTCACACAAATTGGGGTACTACTGTTTATCGATGCGCTCAACAAAATGGCGTTATTTTTTAAAAATTCCTTGAGGAAAAAATTCAGGTTTTCGCTTCAATACACAGACTTATTCAAAATTCTTAAAAATATCTCGACGCCCACAGAAAAATACAAAAAAAAATTTAGCTTAAAAGAGTATATCTTTTAAGCTCGCCGAAATATCGAATTTTCTTATTAAGAATGTCATGTTGGGGATTACCCTGTACTTATTTTATTTAAAAAATAAAAATCTATACAAAGGAAGACTAGACAAAATTAAATGCACATATAGAAATTTTCAAGAAGTCAATCTTAGCCACTCCATAGAAATAAGGCAATATTCATACAACATGATTTTTGATAAGACCCAATAAAGTTTGAATAGCTTCATCCATCTTTCCCATCTTGAATTGGCTTTTTGAATGGCGTTGTCGTAGACAGAAATAGCACAATTTCGCGACATCTAAACTATGCCATATAGGCTAACAATTGTAGAATACCTCGAGAAATCCGTCCGATCTATTCTCCGTTCCAAGACGATGTTCTATGCTGCGCAATAGGTCATTGGTCTTGAGAACCAGTATCATTTCTTTCGGTATAGTATCCAAGACTTGTGAGATTTGATTCACTAATGAGACGGCTTGTTGTTGCATTTCTTGGCGCTAAAAAGATTGTCTTTCATGAAAATCCCACGAGAACGTATTGGTGATCATTTGTAGCACAGAAAAAGAGTGGGTACTAAGCCTAAGCATTAGCTGCCGCAAATGACAGAGCTATTTTTCCGAAAAAATTTTTTCATAAAATTTTCTAAAAAATGGATTTTTTGATGCGGGAAATTCAAAAAATGCACTCCCGATGCCTGAAAATTTTTTCTTGATCCTATATTGACTAGCACCTTGGCTCAATAAGGGGTTTTTTATGTTCAATTGATGCCAATTTGACCTGATTTTGTAATCAAGGGTTTTCGGCTATGGCGAATTGATTGGCGATGATTTTGTGCGCCAATAATTCCATGTTTGGTTGCGAAAATTTTTCATACATCGGTAGTGCGCGTTGTTTGAATTTCTCAAAAAATCCTAACATTTCAACTTGTTATAAGAACTGACCTCTTCAGGAGATGATTTAGTCTTGTCTACACCATCTGTAATTGAGCTCCATGATCTAGCTGTAACCATACAAACAAAGAGTCCGAATAAATGCCCAACTCCCATCTTTTCGCATATTTTCTGAAAATGGTTTTACATGCACAGGGTGGCTCTAAAGTTTGTATAAACTTTTTATTTCAATCTAATTTGTTGAATATTTTTCAGACAATGACCCTCTCTAGGGGTAATTATTTTATGCGAGGAATCCAATTGCGCCCATTTCCGAACCATGAAAACATGTCTCCAACACTGATTCAAGCGATTTTCGTTCAATATTCAGAGTAGTCGTGAGCTCATGCCTACCCTGAATATTAAACGAAAATCGCTTGAATCAGGGAAGTGTTTTCGTGCTTCAAAATGCATGCAATCGATTACTCGCATAAAATTTAATTTAATTTTTATTTACGTCCCACAGGGGAACGCGTAAAAAATAGTTCAATAAGCATAGACATAACACAATATTCGTAATTAAACAGAACATAATGTCAAAACTTGAACTTGAACAGAATCATAATGTAGAACAAAAACAAAAAACGAAACATAGAACCTGTATAGGAATCATTTTCTGATAAATATTAAAAACAAATTATATCGAATTAAAAAGTGTAAGAAATACCTGGATTTCATCTTTATCCGGTTTTAAAATGGCTAGCCATAAATTTGCATAGTTCAATCGAAAATCATCGGGTAAGGTCTAAAAGTTCTATGTCAAAAATTAAACAAGAGTTCATAAATTCATATTTTATAACATAATTTTGGTACTATATCACTTTATCTCCAGCTATGGGAAAAGTGCATAAATACCAATCTTGCACATCAAAATCAAATTTTGGACAAAATTTGTTGGCAAAAATTCGATTTTTGTTCAAAATTGATTTTTTTAAGCAAAAATTCAATTTTGTCCAAGATTCGATTTTTTACCAAAATTCGATTTTTGGACCAAATTTTGATTTTTTGCCCAAAATCCGATTTTTTAAACCAAAATTCGATTTTTTTTTACAAAAACCGAATTTTTTTTAGCAAAAATTCGAATTGCTTAAAAATCTCCCAATACATACCGTATACAATCCATGGTCGAGTAAAATAATTTCAGGACTACTCATGTTGGGATCTTTTCGAATCAATACATTCCCAGGGTGGGGGTCACAGTGAATGTAACCGTTGACAAAGATCATTTGGCTATAGAGACGGCCAAGTTTCCGACACACATCATGTTTATCAATCTTGTTATCCTCGAAATATTTCAGATCGTTGATTTGAGCACCTTCACAGAATTCCATAGTGAGGACTTTGTCGGATGAAAGGTCGTAGTAAACTTGGGGTATCTAAAATGACCACTATGAAAGATCTCGTTGCAAAATAAGACCTAACTAGTTCATTTTGTTAGATTCACTTATCATGGTCTAAAAGTCGAAATTTTTTCTTTTAAAATCAGCCAAAAAGCATCCTATTAGGGGATTTTTTAGCTGAGAAACACATTCGTGATGTTATTTTTGAGTGAAATTCTATTTAAAAAAACATCGAAAAACAAAGTTTTTGATGTCAAAAAGCCATTTTTTTCAAGCCCACTATTTCAAAAAATGAACTTTTTTCAATATTTTTTATAGATTTTCACGCAAAAATAACATCACTAATATGTTTCTTGGCTAAAAAACCCCTAGTAGGATGTTTTTCGGTTGATTTAAAAAAAATTTCGACTTTTGAACCATGATAAGTGAATCCAACAATGTGAACTAGCTCCGACTTAACCTTCAGAAAAGTCAGATGCGAGAACATGCGCCTCACTCTATCGGCGTTATATGCTTCTTGTAGAAAATCCAATTCGTTCGGCAGGTTCCTCTTCATTGCATCAACTAACCACATTAATTTAAAATCTGGGAACGCCCAATGAAAACCACGCACAAAGACCTGAAAAGGTTAAAATGTATCAATCTTTCAAAAACATGTCCACCTCCATAGTCGCTATATCAACATAACTGCGAGCTTTCACGTGTGGATGCTGGATTTTTACCGCAACTCGCTCTCCATTCGATTTCAGTTTTGCTTCATATACTTGGGCGAGAGAAGCTGCACCATACGGTTTTGGATCAAAGTCCACGAAGACATCCTCTAACTAAAACAGCGTTGTAATCAGTATTTTTTAGGAAAAAAACAGATCTCTCTCGCAACAAAAACCCAAAAAATCGAATTTTTGTCCAATTTTTTTAAACGTATTCTGGAAATCCTGCACTAAAACAACCATAAGTTTTTCTATAAGATCAAGAAAAGTAACCTTACCTCTTTTTGTAAACTCTCTTGAAAAACTTGTTTGATGTCGTTCAAATCACTTTCTGGGGCTTTCGAATGCTACAAAATATTGGGATGAGATTTTTAAAAAATTTTCCTACCAAAACGGATAGAGTTGAAGTATATTCAGTGGGTAGAAGGTATTGCAAAGAAGCGATATGTTGTCCAACTTTAATAAAAACTCCGCCATTTGCTTTAGCCAACGCCAATAATCTTTCAGCGCTTCGCTGGTGACACTCTTTCATCCGTCTGTTGTATTCTTCGCTATTCGGTTCTAATCCAGAATAGTTCAATAGATAATAGTAATCAGAAAAAATAGGGACGGAGCAAAAGAAAACACGACCAAAACGAACGGCACCAATATTCGAGACTTCATAATCATTTCGGTGAAGGAAGTATAAAGAAGAAGCACCAATCGTCACACTCGAGGCAATCGTAAACCCCTTTAGGGCTTTGATAGCTATTCGTCTAAACATAGGAGATGCCATCAGGAAATCTAAATTTTATGTATATAGGGTGTTCCAGTAGGTTGGGACTATCATTGAGGGTTTCTCGATCATTTTCGATGTGGTTTTTTGTAGAAGAACTGAGACGATTCTGCTTCAGACCCTAAAAAATATTCAAAATTCGCGTTTTTTTCAGTTTGAAGTTTTTAAAGCAACTTTTCTCCGTCTTACCAATAAGGTAGAGAATTGATTTGAACATATTTTAATAGCTTAGCATACGCGGGCAAGGGGGGAGCCTCCCCCCAATCCACTCATTCATTGGATCAAAATTAGGGGGGACCCTCTCACTCGGCCGGACGAAGTCCGGTCAAGTTAGGGGACCCCATAATCCCTAACTCACTCGAACGGACGAGAGCAGGTCGAGTGAGGGGCATACTTGAGCAAGAAGGGGGAAGAGAGTCTCCCCTCCCCAACCCACTCACTCATTGGCCCAAAATTAGGAGGGAACCCGCGACCTTTCGCGGCAACAGCCAAACACGCAACCCACTGCGCCACTGAGGCCACGTCGTACCACAAAATGATTCTTTATCATTTTTTTTCTCAATTTCTATTTCTCATCACTGTTAAAAGATTTTTTATACGGTTTTTTTACGTTGTTGGGGCATCACTAAGCTATCAGATTATGTTCAAATCAATTCTCTACCTTATTGGAAAGACGGAGCAAAATTGTCCGAAAATTTCGCATATCAGAAAACGCGAATTTTGAATATTTTTATAGGTAGATCTGAAGCAGAATCGTCTCAGCTCTCTCTCTACAAAAAATCGCATCGAAAATGACCGATTGGGTGAAGAGAAATTCTCAAATCAATTATAGTCCCAACTACTAGGACACCCTGTAGTTTCTTTTTATATTTCCTAATCTATGCGTCTGGAAACTTATGTAATTTTCGTTCGCAGTCGTTTTTCGGATTTACGCAACCTTAACAAGAGGATTAGATCGTAAGATATGTATCGTTTTTAACTAAGTCCTTGAGGAATTTCGTGAAGAAAAAAGAACCTGAAAGGTAATACAAAAAAATACAGCTCTCGAAATCCTGTACCTTTAGATTAAAGAACAGTACTCTATCCAACTGCGCTATACGACCTTATTTTACATGTTCTTATATCCTACCCTGATTCAGGGTTTTCGTTTCAATAACCCAAAACAATTCTCAAATTGGATAAATTTGGTATCGTTTTGTTTATCTCGTCGAGCTATAAGTAATGCCGTTTTTGTTTTTTAAATACATCCAATAATTAAGCGTATTTTAAAAAATGTAAAATTCAAGGTTTTCGTGTCAATATTCAGATACATTCAACCCGTTTCGAGACGACTAGCGCCTCAATTTGCGTTTCGAGACTGTTAGCGTTTCACCCTAACTAATATGGATATATTCCCGAAGGGTATTGTTGGCACAACAAGAAAGTTTCTTCACGCTCTGTCTTTTTAAAAAAATTATTTCTTTGCTTTTATCTATCTAGATTTGTATAAAATTTATTGAAAATAAAGTGACATGAAATGACATTTAAAATACCCGCAATTTGGTTGGCCAAAAAAAGTAGCAAGGATTTTCGAGGAACTCAGCTTCAAACGACCACGCAGGGATGCCGACGGGAAAATTTGGTATATAAAGAAATCGACTTGCTATACATACCAAATTTTCCCACCAGTATCCCTGCGTGGTCGCTGTTATTAAACGGAGGTGTCATAAAACGGAGGTTTGACTGTATGCTCGTTTGAAGTTGGGTTCTAGAAAATCCCAGTTACTTTTTGGCCAACCGAATAGATAACTTTTTTATATCAAGAATAGGGTTGATGGGGGAAAAATTTTTCCGATTTTGTGAAATTTCCGAAATCAGGAAATTTCGAATCGGGAGTGGGCTTATAACTTGTGTTGGTGAACTCGGTATATAGTGGTGTTTTTGGAAATAATATTCATCAAGTTTTTCTGCATATTTTTACAAAAGACCGCATCAGCGCAGGATCTAAAGGAAATTTTTGTCTTTCGCCTCCCCCCCCGTCGCTAAACCTGAAGCCTAAGCTTAAGCCTAAGCCTAATCCCAAGCTTAAGCCTAAGCCCAAGCTTAAGCCTACGACCAACTTCTGAGTGATCTGATCTTTCAAATATTATACGCCGAGTTCACCATAACAAGTTATAAGCTCATTTGCAATTCGAAATTTCCCGATTTCGAGAATTTTCCCGAAAATTATTTTTCCGTCAACCCGTCAATAAAGAACGTATTTTTTAGTTTTTAGAGAAGTTTCATCGGTAGAGAATTGTTGAATACGCTTTCACATAAAAGTTTCAAGTAAGAGACCAAATTTTACAACAAATTACAATTTGAATCATACAAAAG